>JAYJLV010103994.1:0-11801 GCA_036873485.1 Torymus texanus | reverse complement strand
AAATTGGGGTTTCCATTTGAAAAAAAAAAGTTGCCCTTGATTTGACCTTGAAGGTCATCGCCAAGGTCAAAATACAGCTCACCACTGGATTCCTCGTTAGAAGTTACTACAAGAATGACCTTAAAATTTTTGATAAGTATTTAATCATGGGATTTATTCGGGTGTTTCCATACTTTTTGGACACTCTGTACTATACATTGACGTACTATATATATATATATATATATATATATATGTACATTCTCAACACGCCTCCTTACATTTATATTGTACGCTTGATTTTACAATCTTATTTTACATAAATCTTTTGAATTTGAAGAATTTAGTCTGAACTTGACACTTCTAATTCTGAATTTGAAAATTTACGAGTGAACTTGACCATTATTGCTTTGAACTTGAACAATTTTACCTCATTTAACATTCAAAGAATTTCTGAATTTTTCGAACTTTTCTTTTCATAAAGTTTTTGTAAATATATCGGCAACGTTTTCGTTAGAATCAATTTTTATTACTTCGATTTCTTTATTTTTTACATTCTCATGCACATAATGGTATTGAATCTCTATATGTTTTGAATTTTTAGTAAAATTACCATTATTTACAATTATTACCAATTATTATCTCGCCTAAATCTTTCATTTTAAACTTACTAGATAACGATTTCTTTATATTTTCAATTTCTTTTCCGTTTTTACTACAAATCAAAAAGTCATCCACATATATTAGCACATAAATGACACCTTCACCTTCTCCTTTTACATATAAACATAATTCAACGTTATTTTTCTCGAATCCTAGTCTCATCATATACTCACCAAAGCACTCGTACTAGTCTCTTGGACATACACTCATCCCGTACAATGCTTTTTGTAATTTTAATACTCTTTTCGTTCCATCATCATAACCTTATGGTTGATTAATATATACCTCCGAATTGATGTTGCCATTTAAGAATGCAGTTTCAACATCCATTTGTTCTATTCTGAGCCCATGTTAGCAGCAATAAGAAAGTAAAGTTTTTAATGTTTGATTTTTAGCAACTGGAGAGTATATATCATCAATTACATTTTTTTGTTGGAAGCCTCTCACGACTAACCTAGCTTTAAATCTATCATCTGATTTTCTCGTATATACCCATTTTACGTCTAAGACTTGTATATTTTTTACTCTATCAACTAATTTCCAAGTTTTGTTTTTATTTATGTATCCAATTTTTTATTCGTTGCATTTTTCCAGTTTTTACTTTCATTACCGTTTATCGCCTTCTCAAATGTACAAGGCGTATTTACGCTACTGTAATTTACGCTTACAAAATGTGATATAGGATCACCGAATCTTTTTACAGGGCTTTTCTTTCTTTCGGACTTTCTTGGGACTTTCAAGATCTCCGAAGATAAATCTTAAAAGTCATTTGTGTTTATCTGCTCATCTGTCGCATCTCTGGTTAAGCTACTCTCAGAATCGGGTTCGTATTCACTTTCCTCTATTTATAGAGGTTTATACATTTAGCGTTTTTTTCAACAAATTCGTATATCAGCCTTTTTTTCCCACTTAGAAAGTCTTTTCTGCTTTGGAATTCTTACAAAAAATTTACTCCCATAAAAGCGTAAATTTTCAAAATTTAGTTTTTTATTAAAGAATATTTCGGACGAAGTCTTTCACTCTATTGTGTTCGCTAAGGTCCTATTTTTCAAGTATGTAGCCGGGCCAACTATTTCGGGCCAAAATCTTTTATTTACGTTCGCTTCGGCTAGTAAACAACGCGCCTTATTCATGATAGTCCTATTGAACCTTTTTGTCGTACCGTTTAATTCGTGTACATAAGCTGGACAATTATTCAAAGTAATACTTTTTTCTCTAACAAATTTATAGAATCGACTATTTAGATATTCTCTTCCATTATCACATCTTAATATTTTAATTCTTTTTCCGCTTAAATTTTCGCATTTATTTACAAATTGAACTAAGCAGTCATAAACTTCATCTTTCGTTTTTATACAATACATTCTAGCAATTTTACTAGAGTCATCTATAAATGTAACAAAGTAATTTTCTCCGTTAAGGCCTGTAGTTTTGAAAGGGCCATCAACATCAGTATGGATAATTTCTAAAATGTCTTTAGCTTTACTCCTGTTGTTATTGACCCGGTAAATTGCTAATTTTATTTTCAATACATGTCTTATATTTCATAAATTCCGTTTCGAAGTTTTCTGGTATGTCTGTTAATAATTTCTGTTTACTCAAGGTATTTAAATATCCGAAATTTACATGACCTAACATTCTGTGCCATTTTTCTTTTAAACTCATTTTACTTTGCCCGGCACAGTTGACATATTTATTTTCTTGTTTCAAAATACTTTTTAATGTATATGTACTATATTCTTTGTATGCTATGGCAATTACTTTATTGTTACTATCAATAATTTTTGAAATTTTTCCTTACGAAATTATAGTGTTATTATTATCAGTTAATTTCCCAAGACTTATTAAATTAATATTCATATCTTTTGCATAATAAATATTTTCAATGTTTACCTTACTTTGTTTTCCAAAGATTGAAAAATAAGTAGTTACAGTCTCTATATTTGTTGCCTTTATTGGTCTATTATCGCCCAAGTAAATATTTACCCGTTCTTTTAACTCGATACATTTTTCAAAATAATAATCATTATTTACTATGTGGTCTGAATAACTGCTGTCGATCAGCCACGTAATTTCCCTGTTACATAACCTGTTGGCTCCGTTGCTCTGTACTGTGTACGTCGCCGTCGGTATCCATGCGCTCGTGACTTCGCCGCTGTGGTCGCTCGTACGGGTTCCTTGCGGGTGGAAGTTTCCACATCCTCTGTCGTCGTTGCCTTTTCTTCTTCTACTTCGACCTCTGCCACGTGTTGAGCCTCGCCATGATGCACTGTTTCGTCCTTCTTGGCCGCCATCTTGGCACTCTCGTGCGAAATGCCCGGATTTGCCTTGAAACATCCTTCCTTCCTTTTGGTAGCAAACACATCTGACCTTTTTTCGTCTTCCTTATTACTCTTCATTTTAGCCAGCTGAATTTTATTTCTTATATAATCATCCGTTCGATCTTCTTCCTTTAGAGTATCTATTAAGTCGCTAATATAACTTATGACTCCGGCAACGTGTTCAACATATAATTTAATTTTTACTTCTCATTTATCTTTGCACCCGCGCTTCTTACCTGTTCACTGTCTTTTGAAATTCACCAAAAAATGAGGTTGAATCACTGTAATTATTTAATCTCATTTTTTCCAGTCTGTTCCTGCACACAATTTGTAATGCTGTAGATTACTTCAAATATATTTGATCCATCTTCCTTTTTATACTGTCTCCTCTTCACACACAAATTCCAATAGCTTATTTGATTTATAGCTTTTAAGTCTTGCTCATCCCATTCTTCTTTGTCTGTTGCAAACTTTTCTCTTGTGATCACTTTATCACATTACTTAAACTTCAAGAACATCGTAATTCTCTTTTTCCACATGCTATAGTCCTCTCCATCGAACACTGGTATCGTTATATTTTTCTTCTCCATTTCGTCTTCATTATTCCCTAACATTCCTTTGTGTTCGGAATTTTCAAATTTCACACTAACACTTTCGTTTTCTGGATTTTTAGTTTCTTCCTCTTCCTCAATTTTGGTTTTATTATCTTCTTTCTTCATGAAGTTCTTGTGCATTCCTTCGTACTCAGTAGTGCCACGTGTTCTAACCGTGCATTTTAATCGCTCGGCCTCACTTAAATCTTCACTCTTTTCACAAAACTGTCTTTACTATTCGATTCTTGACTATCTTGATTATATTTTCTAATGTATATTTTTCTCGGTATTCACTCCCTTTACTCCCCAATACTAATTTACATTTACCGAAGGTTGCGTAAATTAGTGAAGAGATAAACCACGGATTCTGCTACCATGTTGAGCTGTGGTAATCAATGAGGAGGAGACCATTTTAATAATAATAATGAGGTATTTATTGAAGACGATAATTAGTACAAGTGTTACAAAGTGAATCTCAAAGCCACATGATACAATATATATATACATTCACAACAAATACCACTACGCAGGAATCGACGGGAGCAAGCCCTGCCTTTTTAAATTGTAGTCGACAGCCTATTCCCCCATTCAGCTTTAAACGCCTTATAAGAGGGTGCTGCGAGTGACAACGTATGCTGATCCACGATAAAGCGCTGGAAAACACGCCTGCGTGAATTACCAGATGTGCAAAAAGCCGTGGATGAAAATGCCGTAAAAGCGCAAGAGCGCCAGGCAGTGCACTATAATGCGCCACGCTCGGTGTCAACGTATTCGAACTGCAAGGCGTTGACGGTCCTTCAGTCGGCAAAGCCCATGCTGAGGATGCCAAGCAGTTCACGCTTAGCAATTATATGCTATGCACTTTTCAATAGCATTATGAACTATGACAGTATAGCATGGAGAGATGTTTATTCTACAAATCAATATATAGTATTACAAAGAGTATACAAAATAAATTACTAAAATTAGTTAACAAAAACAAACTTATAATAGATAAAAATCCACTAAATCTAGAACAACTATTTGCTTATGGATCTCTTAACTTTCATTATAAAGGATTGAGTGACAGATATTTAAGTTCCCATAGTATTACCAAGAAAAAGTGTGTTTAATACCGTAAAGATATAAAGCGGTATGCAGTAAAAATAGTCGCAGTAATGCAGTCTGCCTTTTCATGAATGAACCTAATGAACTTAAAATAATCTGTAACCTAAATTCTAGGAAAACTAAATTAACACGCATGGGGAGAGTCATGTCAATAAATGATAATGTGATATTATGTATATTTCGGAAACTGTTATACTATTAATGTATTACTTCTGAAATATATTCTGCTAAATAGTGTTAAAGCTTGGAGGTATACTTGAATGAGATTGTAGCACTATAATACTTGAATTAAATTTTGTAATAATAAGTTGTAAGATAGTTTTATAGACACCAATTCTTCTCACAGATAACTCTGATTATCTCTGTAGGGTTTAATTCAGTACTGGTGAATAAATGAATAAATAAATAATAAATAATTATCATATTATCTTATTTTAGTTGTCTCTTGATTAATTTATTCTCTATAATATTTTTGAAGAAGAAAAATGGTATTCAGAAAATTCGAAATAGATTTTACAGTTAATGATTAGTACTCCGCTGTATCACTAATTGAATAATAAAAAGATATCTTTTTGAACTTAAAATTAAAGCACTTTGAAAATTTTACAGTTAAACCACTTTTTTACTTGTCCACTCTGTCATCTATTAAAAGTTGTTATCCTAAAAGATAACTAAACTACTTAGAAAATGTTATGCATATTATAGATATGGATATTATTAATCACTGAGAACATGTGAAATAGCTTCAGAATACTAGTTTGTTCCCCTATTGCTAAAAAATATAGTAATTTTTTATGAGATTGTTCGCCGTGTAAATTGTATATTATTTTTCTATAAGTACAGCTACCATATTTTTTTAACAGTGTGAATCTCTAAATAATTATGCGAGGGATAAAATAAGTTGTTGTACATTGAAATCGAATTAAAAACAAATAAATGGGGCATAATGAATCACTGTTCCTTTGACCAACAATATTTTTCAGTTCTAGTATTGTGAACTGTAACAATTGTTGAACTCCGTTAATTCTACTCTTTTCACACCCCATACCTGAAATCTTAAATTAGTAAAAGAAAAATTATTTTTGACAAGGTCTGTATCTTGGGACAATTGTCTTAAGAAATTACTTGCGTTTGTATTAGAAACTCATTTCTACTAGTTTAAATAATATCATCAAGGTTTTCTAAAGCTACCATGAAATAATAATTAATAATACTTTTCTGTCTATTTATTTAAGTACTTATACAATTAAAAAGTAAAACTACGTTTTCTAATATAAAAACATACATAATTATTCTATTTATTGTAGGTTATTTTATTTGAATGAACTTAAAAATTAATACACATATCAATATCTATACCTGGTTTACAGAAATTGTTATGTATATTATTTTTTCAAATACTGTAATAGATTTAGTGCTCTATTCTAACATATCTTAATCTTACGTCAATATTATAGGATATTTCGTTTGAAAAGCATACAATTTAAAACGTATTTATAGCAGTTTATTTTACACAGGGACAAGTCTACTACTATAGAAAAATGCAGTATTCGTAAACTTGATATATTTTATAATTAGCTTTGCCACGTCTTGCCGTTGGCCAAGCTAAAATTATGCAGCAGTTGTATTTTTGTCAGCTGCTATGCTTACGTTACACTACTATTCAAATGCGCCAGCTGTGCAGGCTGCGTATTGGGTTGACGATGTTGATAACGAATACGATAGAACTCTGGTTTATTCCAGAGATCTTATTAAGGAGTTTGATGTTGAAAATCCTCCCCTTGAAGCCGAACTTGCGTGGATCCTCTCTAAAGGTACTAAATATAAGAATAGATATTGAAAACTCATGAAAATTTCAAATTCTTTCAATGAAACCTAAGAAGCGATTTTATTTTAATATCCGTGCTAAAATAAATAGTATTATGTTCAATTTCTAATCGATGAAAACTAATAAAATCAAATTAGTGACACTTTTTAAACTCATGGATTTTAAAATTTTTCTTATGAAGTGAACTTTTGATATGAAAGCAATTGATTATAAACATTGTTTAAACATAAGGTACAGTTTAGAGATTGCAACAAACATTCAAGTATTTGTTAAAATTGTAATTACTTTAAGTTAAATATTACATTCGTTTTTGCGTAAACCGAATTATTAAGAGTGTGTATGTGCATGCAACGTTCAATGAATTCTTCATACTTCGTGAATCATTCCACTGTATCGTCAAATAAGGCTTAGTTTTTTTACCTTAACTCTCACAAATTTACATTTTTATCGATTTTCATTTATTTTATAACCTAACTTAAATTTTACCTTTTATTATTTTTGTTTTTTCAAATATTATAATCGTATTATTCAACATTTATGATATTTACTTGAAGATTTTTAATTACCTATATTTTTGTGTTTGATTTTGGAAGATTTTTAGTTAGCTATATTATTTTGTTTTAGATTTAAACTATCTTTAGTCTATCACGTGGTATTAAGAAAAACGTGATTTAATTAGAAACGTTTAATTAATTTTTTTTAAATATTTGATTTATTAAAAAACTTATTATGCTAAGCTATACTATTGATAACAATATTTTGTTAAAATTTGAAGAGATTATCTGTAAATATTTCCGAGAAAAAAATATTAAAAAAAAATAGCGTTATCGTTATCTAGCTAGAGCATGAGTAAAAATTATTTGATCATCTCAAAAAATGAAACGGAGTTAAGTAAAAAGAAACGATTGTCATGATCCAAGATAGATTAAAATATAAGAAGAAAAAAAAAGAAAAAAAATATTGAAGAGATTATTTTGAGAAAGTTAAGTGCCAATGTATTAGTAGCAATTTTATTAACTTTTTATGAAAAACTGACTTGTCAGTGTCAAATATTGATCCATCTAAATACACAATGATATCGGAACGTGGCATGAATAGAAAACTAAGAATCTTCTCTATTTTTGTATTTTCATAAATCAAAGTTACTGCTACGTGGCCATCCATACAAATAATGTTGTAATATTACTTTTTTCATTTTGTTATTAATTCTTTTTTCTGGCTGTTGAGTGTGCAAAATTAGGTATTTTATTTTGTTTGATTGTCTGTACATTCCGAAGTAAACATTCATCTCAACGAATCACTATTTTGTCTGCATTCAATTCTGCATCTCAATAAAAAGTTTGCTTTTAGGGGATGTTCAATACCTATATAATCTTTCAAAGAAAATCTTTTATAAAACTACTTATATAGTAGCCCAAACAGTTTGCATATATGGAAGACGGAAAAATTTTGTCTTTCCAAATAAACGTTTGAAAGTTACTTTATTAAATACAAAATTTTCGCGATCCTCTGGACTCTTAATAAATTTATAAAATTTTACAACTGATAGAATCCTTTTTTATTCGATGTTTGTTCAAATCTTCAGTAACACTTTGAGCTTTTTTAAAACCGTATTTTTGTACGTATGTTATTTAACTTTAGAGAGTATGCTCTAATTTTAGACCCTGTGTGACGAGCATCAATCGAATTCGTGAAGTGTATTATTGCTATTAATCCCATTGCAGTATTCGCCTTCATCATTTTTGAAAGATAATCTAAAAGATTTTTAAAGAACGATTTATCTCTGCCATTGATACCGAAAAACCCATTTTGAACTTAAATTCCTAAACTTGAATGCGTTTCTTAAACATTTAATAGATTATAATGGTATCTAACTAGCCACCGAAAATGGTCTCCTAGATTAAAAATAAAACACTTCGCTGCCAATTCATTGACACCTAGCTTACTTAAACTTCCTTAATTAATTTTTATGCACGACCGCTTCTCGGGAGAGCCTTATATATACAACAGAGCGAAAATGGTAACACATCATAATATTAATATCTGGTCAAAAAAAAAAAAAAATTTCCCCCAAGGATCAGTTCATTTGAAGCATTCCCTAAATTGTATGTATGTATGTACGTATGTAATCAAGTTTATGGATTATCTCAAAAAATTGTTGACGGATCTCAGCAAAATTTTAACCAAACGCTCGTCTAATTCTAGGAAGGGTCCAGTTTCAATTTCAGAAAGATCCATTAAAAGCATGAAAATGCAAGAACAAATAACATTTCGGAATAATCTATTTTTAAGCATACGGCGTAGAAAAATAATTTTCTGTGTAAATCTAATACATGGAATAGATTAAACAAATTAAAGCAAAGTTTTGTATATGAATCATTTTTTACTACCATCAATATTTTACAAGTTAAAAGCGAAAAACTGCTAAAAACGTCAAAATTGACTGATTTTTGGCTATAACTCTACAGGATTTGACTATAGACAGAAACATTAAATACAAAAGATGTAATAATAATAATACAAATAATACAAAACTTTTCTCTATTGAATATTTTTTTGTACAATCAATTCTTGATGAGCTAAGCCTAAAAAAACGATTAAAAATGACCCATTTTGGGATATAGCATGACACGGTTTGACTTTACACATAAATTTTAAATACAAAAGTTATAGATCAAATTAAAACAAAACTTTTCCCTATTACACATTTTGTTACATAAACACTTTATGTCAGGTTAAACTCATAAAAACGCCTCTAAACGCATAAAAACGTAAAAAAACGTTGCTTTTGGCTATAACTCGGCAGGATTTGATTTTATACAAATTTGTTAAATACAAAAGTTATAGATCTAATTAAAACAAAACTTTTTCCTATTACACATTTTTTTATACAATTAATTTCTGATGAGCTAGACTAAAAAACGATTTGAAACGGTTATAAACGTGAAAAATGGGTTAGTTTCGGTTATAACTCCACAGGCTTTGACCTTAAACAGAAATATGAAATACGAAAGTTGTCAATAATACTAATACACAACTTTTCCCTATTGAACATTTTTTGTACAATCAATTCCTAATGAGCTAAGGCTAAACAACGATTTCAAACTGCTATAAATGTGGTGACCTATTTTCGGTTATAACATGATACGGTTTGACTTTAAACACAAAATTAATACCAAAGTTATAGATAATAATAATACAAAACTTTTTCTATTGAACAGTTTCTTATACAATCAATTCTTGATGAGCTAAGCCTGAAAAAACGATTTAAAACGACTAAAAACGTGAAAAATGGGTTATTTTCGGATATAACTCCACAGGCTTTGACTTTAAACAGAAATATTAAATACAAAGTTGTAGATAATGCTAATACACAACTTTTCTTTCTTATGAATTCTTCTTATCCTGATAAATTTCTACTGAAAAATCTTCTTGAAGAAATACTCTTGAAAAATCCTTTCGAAAGAAAACAATCCTCATGTAAAATCTTTTCAAAAAATCCTCTTGAAAAATCCTTTCAAATAAATCATCTTAAAAAATCTTATTGTAAGATCTCCTATTTGCGTTCCCTCAAAATTCACTAAAAACAAAAAAAAAATGACAAATCTCAAGTAAAAACCCAAAAAAGAATCTTACAAAAATTCGAAAAATTAAAATATAAACGAAACTCAACAATAAATTCTCAAGAGATAGTCTAATAAACTATCTCATAAAATAAAACAAATAAACAAAAAACGAATGCTCTTTATTAAAATTTTGGAAAGAAAGTTTTCTTATCCTGTCTCCAGTGAAGGTAGTTGCTCCCCTGTTGCTTGACCTGCTGACTTATAAGATTACACTTATACTGGGATGCCATCAACAACCATTTGTGCCGTATAGTTGTCAATTCTAATAAAAATTAGAAAGTTTAATAAAGTTCAATTAAAAATTAAATTAAATTAATAGTGTAATTACTAATTCATTTAACTACTAATAGACATTCGAAAATTTTCATTACATTAAAAAAAATTGGACAATCAGAAAAAAAAGAAGAATCATACTTACAACATAAACTGATTTTCTAGGAAAGCTCTTTACCATAAGCACCATACCATCTCCAATGAACATATGTTTGATCGGTGTTCCTATGAGCTCCTATGACTCCCACTGGTTTTTCAAGCAAATACAATACGGAGGATCATGAAAAGTATTAGTGTGGTAAATTGCTTGTTGTAACAAGATATATATCTTGAATTCAATTCTAGCAGGCTTAATATACTCAAATGTGCAGGTCTTGACGCTCACTGTAATACCTATAACTTCTTTAAATTCTATTACATTTTTGTACGTTGAATTCTATCATTTTACTCTTATCTGTTGAAAGTTAAACATATTTTTACTTTTATCGTATTAAATATTACTGTTTCTTCTTTTACACATTTACTTAAATCTTCATGATGCACATGGTTGGTCAGAATATCTATATTTAGTTGAATGCAGTGTTTCTGTCTTGAACTGTAGTTACATTTGAACTTCAAACAAAACTGTCACTGCACGCATATAATATTACACTTTAAAGTCTTTTCAGATGCACCATCACATATAACACATTTAATTTTCACTTCTAAATTTTACTCACTTCAGCAATAATTAGAATTTAAGAAAACAAGCTCTGATATAATCAAAATCTAAAAAAATAAACTGTTGTAATTAATTATACTGTCACAACTGTTGTAATAAATTACAAACTGTCAGCTGTGCTGCTATACGCATACTTTATGAAAACAGATATGTAAAATTTCGCAAGACAGTTTTAGTGGCATTGCTGCGAGTGGGATAGTCTTCGTCGGCACCGGCGATACATATACAACATAACCTCGAAAAGAGGCACACTACACTGCACAACAAACGAAGACTCAGCATGAATCTCGGACAGGCACTCCATGGACGGCAGCAGAAGATCCTCAAAATCAATAACGTGCTACCATGACATCTCAGCACACGTACTTTTCTCGTTGTAGATCTTAAAGCACGTGCGCGTTGGAGCGCCGGTCGATACGGCGTCGATAGCTGCGTTTCGCCGCGCGGCGCGCACGTGGGCGATAGAGACAGATAGAGAGCAAGCGAGGGCCAGGGAAGTGAGAGGGGGCGCCCCACAGATGGCTGTCGCAGCGACGGCCGATGTCAACCACGCCGGCAAGCGTGTCGACGTTGGCTATATACTCTGTTCTAAGCCCTATAGCGCTCACCACAGTATGTGAGCTGTCAGCTGTGCTGGTACGCATACTTTATGAAAAGAGATATCTAAAATTTCGCAAGACAATTCCATTT
>JAYJLV010103983.1:0-11802 GCA_036873485.1 Torymus texanus | reverse complement strand
ATTTGAAACTTACAGACGAGAGGTAGAAGCTACGCTTGACATGACGATTACACCGGAATCCCTGGTAGAGAGGATGCTCGCATCAGAGGATGCGTGGAAAGCCACAACAGACTATGTGACAAAAGTTATAAAGGACTTAAGGGCAGAAGAGAGAATGAGAAGAGCAGAAAGGACGGCAGATGCCTGCCCAGACGATGACCGGACGATGCCGTAAGAAGAAGACGAAAGCGATCCTGAACCCCTAAACTTGAATTAAGAAGGGGGGAGTAGGGAGGCGCAAATAAGAAGGAAGAGCGAAACAGCTATTGCCTCCCCCGCGAAGTAATGCCTAGCGGCCGTCCCGCGAGGGGTCTACGGCAGAGAGGTGGGAGTTTAGTGGAACACACACACACACACACACACACACACACACACACACACACACACACACACACACACACTAGGCACTGTACAGCCGATAAAAGTAATGCGACGGTTTGCTTGAATAAATCCGTTTATAATTCAAAAATGCTAGAACTCTTATCGGATAATAATATTTACATCAATGTAAAAAGGAATCCGTTAAACAAAGTAAGAACGAACACCTATGAAATACTCAAAAACTTAAATTACAACGAGTTTCTATCGTATAAATACCATAATAAATCAATTAACTCTCACCAACATAACTGTAGCTAAATGTTATAGACTACCGAAAATGCACAAGGAAAACGCACCACTACGTCCAATTATATCGTCTTTTTTTTCTCATGACACATTCAACCCCATCCTGATCCAAAAAAATATACCAAACATTGAAAAAATCTCATCACAAAAACCATATAACTCCATTAAAATTTGTCTTCTTCCCGAAATAACCATATAAGTGAAAGTCGCTTTTTGAGACATGGACGCTAATTGGTCTAGTAACTGTGGTTATAAATGTATTATTTATATATGGAATCAAATATTCAGTGTTATATTTAACATCATTTGTCTTGATTTCAATAACTCGATTTTTTCGAAATCATGATGAAAAGTGCAGTTATATAATTCTTTCGGGAATTCACAGATTTGTTTTGTAATGAAATATTTATATAATATATACTTATTTAGACGTAATATGTTATTGAAGCAATATAAACATAATTGACTGAAGTATTTCTTCGAAACTTTATATCTCATTTTAAATAAATTCTATTATTAAGTCAATATTGTCTTAATTATTAGCTTAATAAAATTTCGAATATTACATAAAAGTTAACAAGTGTATTTTAATAAGGAATTTATTTCCAGCATATTTGTACTTTAGTAATAACAGCGACAGAATCAGACAAATAAAGTATTTTATCTTATCATCGCCAATCCCGATAAAATTAAAGAATAATATATCGGATACAATACTAGATATCGATAGGCGAAGAAAAAAAAAGACATAGTTATCTAAGATTACAGCTCTTTGTGTAACCACTGGTAAAAAGAGCGGAAGAGCTAACGATCGCAGACTGAATAATGAAAGCGGCTATCACAATATTAGCAGACGAAATCCGCGCAACGCGGCGAAAGTAAAGTTCAGGTAGTTATATAGAGCCGCGGTTATACACACCCACACTCGCTTACCTCTACATCGACGTTTCATATAAGAAATTCTAATAACACGACAAACATTTTCAAGTTCATAAAGCACGCGCGTGCCTGTATAACGGTAAACTTCCATTTTCACAAGAATCATATACATTTGACTCTCTTTATCTCTCTGTTTTTATCCAGCTCTATGGTCATTCCCAACGAGAATTCTGAACTTTATATAAAGCAAGGCCGATGTTATATATATATGAAACTCATAAATACAGAAACTGTAGCTTCCGGCAAAAAGGCGCGCGGGTAAAGCATCGTAATTTGATTTTTACTTTTTTAATTTAATATATTTAAACTCGTGCATCCACCACTACTTCCATTCGAAATACATCAGTGCTTTCAAGCGGAAGTTGGCCTGTGTAAAAAAAAGACACTTACGTTTGAAGCTTCCGACCTGGAAAAGCATATTTATATAAAATTCGATTTATCGTTACATTAAAGGGGCGCGCGAAAATGTCGATATTTATTCGCTAGACCGATAAAAAAGAAAGAACGATGCGAATGAAATTCTGTAGCTCTGAAGCATATAACCATATGTTTTTTTTTTTTTTTTTAAATCGAGAATACCTCCGTGTAAACATGTGTTTTGAATGTGTCAATTGACTAGTATACAGAACTCTTTTTTCTCAGAAACTTGAAAAGTGGACTTATATGGTTATACCTCGAAGCCACAGAATGAAGCTTCTGAAAATAATGGCCTAGCGGTTCATCACGACAACTACAACGACAGATGAGCTTAAAAGTTTTATTGTTTCGATACAGTATCTTGTTTCAAAAAAATCGTGCGACCAAGTGTTCTTATATATGCTACTGTATATAGTGAAAGAAAGAAAGACGTCGACGCATTGGGGCCAAGCTGGAAGTTTCGTTCGTTGTCGGGATGATTGCGCATAGCGACGGTTTATTTCGGGTGAAAGAGGAACAGCCATATAGTAAAGAATGAAAGAGAAAGTGGGGGAAAAAAAAGTCAAGCAAGCGCGCGTTTAGTCGAAACAAGCTTTTAGTCTTACGCGTTCTCTAAATGCCTCGGTGTCTGCTATTAGTCTGACATTTCGTTCGAGAGTATATAAAAAAACCGTATAAGTTTTTACGCATCTCTTGAAAGTCGCTTGAATGGAGGAACGAGGATGTTTTAACGGTTCGTTGTTTAAATAGTTCTAGACGATATGGTAAACTCTATAATATGATATAGTGATTGAGGAAAATGTATATACACAAAGAAATTTTAGTATTCTCATCGCATGCTGGATTTCAATGTTTCTATTACAGTAAAAGTATACTGATGTTATAATTAAATGTATAATACATAAATTCGAATGGACTATTATTTTAATCCAATTTTCAATATAAAATATTGAAAACTTTCAATTCAATCTGAAAAAATACCCTAAAAGCAACATGATATCGTTACACACTTTTATCATTGATAGAAAAGAACCCTTCCCACAGAGCTTTTATACTCCAACACCTCACCCCCTTATCTCGACAAATCGATTATTCTCCGTTATACACTATGCTTTTTCTCGCAAAAAAAACGCTCTTTCACCCTCCACACCCAGAAAATGTAAAAAAAAAACAAAAACAATGCGTCAACCCTTCCTCTCATACACTTCGTGCCGCTCGATTAATGCATTTTCGATTTTTGGCCTTTGATATCAAGATCCGCTGGCGTCGCGATTCTATATATATATATATATACACACACACACACACACACACACACACACACACACGTTATATGTATATACACTGACTGCCTATACTTCTATACCCACTACTACCGCCGTCGTTGCATTACCACCACATCGAGAGATCAATATTTTTATGCCCGTGTCGTCGTTGTCGTGGCCAAACACATATACACACATACACAGACGCGTACGATGCGAAAGGTTAAAGCTTTTTTTCTTCACGAGCGAACGAACGACGACGGTTTACGAAAGAAGTGTCGTCGTCGTCGTTGTTGTAGTCGTTGTCGACGGAGGGGATGAATTAAATGGATTGAGCTCGGTGAGGTATCGGCATGCCGACGACAACGACGACAGTCGATACGCAATGGTTTGTGAAAAAGTAAAGAGAGGAGCGATATAGACGAGAGGCAAGAAAGCTTTGGTTATTGATGGTCGATTGGCAGGTGCTGTGGGGATTGATATATATACGTAGTTGCCCGCGTGCTATACTGTTATACTGCTGTTCGAGTAAGATGAAGAAAGGAAGAGGTATTGTCGAAGAATAGTGTTTTTTCCCTTTTTCTTTTTTATGGTTTGTTAAGTTTCAAAAGGAAGTTGTAGTATAGGACAGAAATTGCGCCTGTATGTGTATATAGATCTGTGAACGGAAGGAGTTCAAGTGAGCTCTTGGCAACGAGGTCTATAAAAAGCCGTATTTCTTTGTGCTTAAGATTAATCAATACGAAAGTATATGCAAAATAGGGATTGGTGCATTATGCTGGTACTATATACTTTGTCGCGTTCGCAACGCCGATCGTTGTGTTCTTTGTAAATATATATTATATACGTTTAATTGATATTTGAAGAATATATAGGTATATATCGTGTATTACGAATAATCAATGAAATATGCGGTCAAATTCGTTAAGTTAACAGTTACTTTTTCGACGCCTAGGCTAATGTAGCTTATGACATCAAACCTTAATTGAACCTGAAAAGGCACCCAATTGTAAATTATTGTTGTCTTAAATGAATTTCGAGGCCATTGTTTGATTCGGTATTCCATATAGTCTTTCGAACAACTAAAAGTGATGAAAACATTTTTAAATTTTATAAGGTATTAATGAATTACCCCTTAAAAGTATATATGGTAAATAATCAAGGCAGAATATTTATCCAGAATTTAAAATTTTATTCACATTGGCATTTATTTAAGTGTTATTTTGAAACTGATCAATATTTAATATTAACGTTAATTTCTCCACCAAAACCAATATTCAGAGTTCTATATTCATAAGCTTCTAATTAACTATGATATAAATATACGGACACAATTTCAATTGAGAGTGACAACGCTTATTAAGTTTTTCAATTTCCTCTGAATTTAGTTGCTACGGGTATCAAGCTGGTAAATTATTATGTAATATGAGTTTACATCGTTACCAATTACTGGAACTATTTAGTCGTGCAGGCTCATTTACGGTAATTTTGTCGCTTACATGCGTGCGCGTATGGTCGCTTTGATCGATGCGAAACGATTCAAAAGAAGAATATAGAGGCCTTTTACATTGCGGCGTAAAAAAAATGATAATAAAGAGCGAAAAAGCCAACTACTTGTTCCGTATATGGCTCATCGCATAATCTCCTGGAGATAAGAGATAGAGAGAGAAAGAACGGCAGAAAGATGTGAATGGGGACAGAAGATGATTCGTCGACTGCTCATTATCAAGCATTAAAGTTGGCGCGCGTGGATCAAAGGGAGAAATGCGTGATGGAGGTTGGAAAAATGTTTGATGTTAATAAATTGAGATTTTTTCATATGGGATTTTTCATATTAATAAAATAAAAATAGGGGTTTTTTTTTAATATGAGGTATGCGTTGGCGATGTTTTATACCGTTGAAATAATTTTTATTACTATCATTCTCAAAGGGATATAAAAAGCCGCATATGAATATTTTTGGCTTTCTGTAATCAAAGGTAGACTTTTTAAACCGATAATCAGTGAAATTCCATTCATAATTAGTAATACTCATTGATTAGCTGCTTATAAGTATGCCACTGATTATGTATCAGTGGACATGTACTGAATAAAATTTAGAGAGTCTTTTCACATGTCTACCTATCTTGGCTATTTTCGAATCAGCTGCCTCTAGTCGATAATGAATATTTACCCATCCTCCCTGCACTTTAATTATCCCTCTCTCAAAAAATAGTCAAGTGTAAAATTCAACGCTGTATATAGTTCAACTTTATATGCATCGATTAAACAAGAAGAAAAACATCATAACCAATCATTCTTCAGTAGTGTAAAAGAAAAAAAAGAAAGAAGAAAATTCAAGATCAACCTTTGCCCTCCCGAAAAGAAGCTCACTTGCAGACACAAGAGATAAAAGGCCATTCATTACCACAACCGCACTCCCCTCCTCTCTCTCTCTAAGAACCTTGAGGCTTGTACACGACTGCGACTGCTCACTCACTCTTCTCTCTGCCAGACAGCAAAGCTGAATTCTTCAGGAGCTCAGAGCGTGGAGCAGTCGTCGTCGGCGGCATACAATGCGACGAGAGAGTCTCACGGTAGCTTTGAGATCGATAGAGAGAGAGAGAGAGAGAGAGAGTCAGGTCAAGAACATCGTCTAGGCCGTTGGCAACGTTAAGCGCGACGCGAGGGATCATCGATCGCGCGAGCGGACCTTCGTGCACCTGCTGGAGGTTTTTCAGGGAGGAAGAGTGAGAGAATAATTGGGATTCGTGAGATCGATGACGAAGAAAGTTGATGGTTGGTTATGGGTATGTATGGTATGGTAAAGTACTGATGAAGATCTTGCGTTGACCGAGAAAAAAAGATTCTCGCTGTGCTAATTTAAAGGTTGGGTAATAAGAACAATTGGAAGTTGGAAACCTTGTCGCGGAGGAAACGTTTTGTTTAACTGAAATATAACTTTACTTTTCATAAAGATGTACATAGTTTTGTGAATATTGTATAGTCTTTTGAATATCTTCTTAAAGTTATTAAAAGTTTTAAGTTCCAGAATATTTGGAACAAAAAATTTATGAAATTGTTTGTCTTTGCTAGAAACTTAACATTTCATTTTATGGTTTATAATCTTATTATTTGCCATAACTTTTATGCGATAAGACTATTCAATAAGCCACAAGTTTTACTTACAGGGATCCGATTGTATGGAATTTTCTGAGCTTTATCATGTTTATGGGACTTTCTTTTTGAATTTTGATAATTCAACATATTATTAGATAGATGAATGCATATATTGATACTTTCGGTATAATTTTTTCATGATAATGCTTATAGATTCGTTCATAGAAAGTAAAATAATCAATTGAATGAAAGAAAGTATCAATGGCATTGGAAAAACCATCAATACGAGCGAAAGTCTATGAATTACTTACTTGCGTGTTTCTTTGTCTACGATGTATTTATAACGATGAAAACTTGAGGTTCACAAAAAGAATCTACGATTGTTTTAAAAATGCATTTTAATAATACAAGATAATTTTTAATTTTATTGCACATACTTACAAAAAATACAAAAAATTACTCAATCATTGCTTATATTTACCACATAATACGCACATCGGAGCAAAATATTATCATATAAATTTTTCGAATAACGCACAGCTCCTTTGAATGCTCACTCTCGGTAGATACTTTTTCCTCGATGATCAATAAGTGTATATTATATATAAAACCCGACAGTTCTGAAATACTTCTGCACACGGTTTTTCCAAAGATTTATCGATTTCCCATCATCATCGACGCTGCGGCCAGGCGAAAATCCTCTCAATATAAAATCACTTTTATATTTATATATATATATTGTCGCCGACTGGCTTAATATAAATTATAAAAAAAAGGATATCCATAGTATTTTTTGTAAAGCGGAAAAAGTAAGGAGACATGAAAGTTGATTTATTAGTTTATTAGTAGAACTTATTTTATTTTTATTTTATTTTAGAAACTTAACGGGTAAAACCCTTAGAACATAAATTTACAATATTTAAAGAAATGATTAATACAGTCATTTAATAAAATTTTAACAGTAGCGGCTTATCTAATCTTTTAAAATTGGAAATCGATACAATTTCAGATAATTGATTTTTAAAGAATTCCAATTCCTGTGCAATCTGAAAGTAGGCCCATTAAATGAAGAAGCAAGTTTACAATACTCTTCTATCAGTTCTCTATAATACCCAATTGCGTAAGGTTGTACTCGTGGTAGAAATAAGTCTACTAAATGGATTCATTGTAGCGATGATTAGAATGGATAGTAAATAAACCAACTTGTTTCGAAATTGAGCTATAATTATGATTAAATCTACTCATTGGTACACAGAATCTATAGGATAAGTGACGCAGAAACTTATAAATATAAAAGAAGTTATTAGAATTAATTGTTATAAAGGATAGTATGATAATTTCTTTGATACCTCAAGGGTTTAAAGTTAAATAGTATGCATAGGCTAGAACTCTTAGTGAACGGAATTTTAACAAAATTTCCGTCAAATAAAGCCACCCAGCTAGGAATAATTTCGATTATTCTAAGGTTGTTAAGACTCTGATTGTAGATGTGCGCTTCTATCTATGTGAGTCAATGTGAACGAATAATCTGAGGGTTATTAGGGTCCTTTTCGACTGCCACAGGGTCGGTACCATGCGTAGAAATTATTAAATCAATTTTTGAAATGTGTATTTAGTCGAGAGCGGCAAATATGTTGAAGAACGTAGTTCTTTGTTTCTCCTCGCTTTTTTAACTATATAATCAATGCAAAATATAGCTTTATCGAAACAGGAAAATATAAGTCGATGCACCGTACTTTTTTTTTTTCTCTCCTTAAGGCTACATTTGCATTGCAGATATGTGTCTGTTACCACGTAGTTGTATACTTGTGTAAGAGTTGTGTAGCAGATCAGATCTAGATTATCCTTGAGAGTCGTCTTCCCAGTTGGATGCTTAGACGATGAGTTGATTTGGCTGCACCTGCGGCAAGAAAATCACACACAAGCGTGCACATAGCATGTTCAGATATTCTACACAGGGATCTGCTCAGTGTGAATGTAGCTTAATAAAGCCTTGAAAATAATGAGATGGTTGAAAACGATGTTAATAAGAGATGTGCCAATAGGAATACGTTTCCGTCTGCATTCTAGTAGAAAAGGCGCTCTATTTGAAGAGTGATTGGGGCAATCCTATACTAAATGCTCTAGAGAGTGTAGATCTTGTCCGCATTCACATTGTTCCTCTACAGTAAAGCCCTTTTCGGCCAGAAAGGTTCTGGTTCTGACGTGCCCACAGCGAATTCTGTTTAGGGTACAAATATCCTTTCTGTTAGCGTGTGGGTAGCGGGCAAACCAGGGAGTGAAGCTGAATGGGGGGGGGGGGGCAGAGCGAGGTACCTCCTACCCTTGAGTCCTGATCCGTATGAATCTAAGTAATTCTGCATTTCCTCTGAAATTAACCGTTTAAGGTTCGGAAGAAAGTCTACTGCACAGAGTTGAACGTTTGCTAGGGTGTTAGCGGAACGGCCTTTCTTTGCCTCTTGATCTGCCTCAATCATACCCTTCAAGAGGAAAGACTTTGGGCACCAATAGATTTGCACTTTCTGCCTTTTTCCTTCAAAATTTCAATCTTGAGGCGGATTTTACCTACGTATGGGTGCATGGTGGATAATGCACCGTACTGTGAAGAGCGGCTAAATTTTCGTGCGACGTTCGAGCGCACGCGCCTAGGTAGTTTATGGTCTTAGGCGGCCGACGCTCTTGAGTTCGAGTGACGGTCCGAAAAATAGCCGATTGTTTCGGCCCGTGCGATCGAGCAGTTTATACTAACTAGGAGAGGGTCAGGGTTCCGGAATCCCAATTTTTTTTAAACTTACAGAAGTTGTAGGTAATACCATACCATAAATCCCTGCAAAGTTATACATCCTAATGCTCTCCCGAAAATAAGCTACAGCCATTCAAATTATTAAAAAGAAGTGAAAAAATTTGGTCGATATTCCTTTTTTTCTATTTTTTTTTTTGGTTAACACTGTAAAAAATACATTTAATTATTTATGTGAATATAATTTACATTGGTCATACTAAATATTAGTGAAGAAGTGGTAAAATTACTTTAAAAAAATTTTATTACCGGAACATCTTTATTTTCTAGCGTTATTTCCATATTGTTCCTTTTTTTCTTATTTCCAATTCTCAATAAACTGTCAGAGCTAATTCTTCATTTTTATTTGTTTATTATTCTACAATTTAACCATAACTTAAAGAGGAATAAGCTCTGACAGTTTATTGAGCATTGGAAATAAAAGAAAAAAGGAACAATATGGAAACAACGGAAGAAAATGAAGATGTTCAGGTAATAAAATTTTTTTAAAGTAATTTTACCACTTTTTCACTAATATTTATAGTATGATCTATGTATATTATATACATATAAATAATTAAATGTATTTTTATACAGTGTTAACCAAAAAAAAAAAATAGAAAAAAGGGAATATCGACCAAATTTTTTCACTTCTTTTTAATAATTTGAATGGCTGTAGCTTATTTTAGAGAAAGCATTAGGGTGTATAACTTTGCAGAGGTTCATGATATGGTATTACCTACAACCTCTGCAAGTTTAAAAAAAATTGGGGTTCCTGAACCCTGACCCTCTCCTAGTAAGATTTAGAAAATAAAAATGTGTAAGAGAAACTATCATGTGTTTTTCACGAGTAGTGTCGAGGCTGAGCGAGGGCAGTCTCGTCAGTCGCTCAAGTCGCTAGCTAGTGAGCGGTTTGTATTTTCTTTCCCATAACGATAAAGCAAAAAGACAAACATAAACAAATATATGTTTTATTATTTCATCTTCCCTCCTTTAGTTCACTCCTACCTTCGTCCTTTAATTAACATATATATTTTTAACGCAACGTGACATTCACTCTATTCATCACATCGACAAATGTGCTTACATATACGCGTATATATTTAAAAGAGATAATCCTTTGAATGAAAAAGGGGTAAGTTTACTCAAATGCTCGATTGATGGAAAAAGCTGTTTTGTTGTAAACGCGTATAAACACACACGCACACACAGACGCTCTTTTAGGAGCAAATTTTCCATGCCTCGAAGGATATGTAAATTCAATTGCATTGCGATCGTATAGCAGCGAATGTAGGCCATTTACGGTCTTCCCCATTCTGCACAGTTTATATGCGAAAACGTATATACGTATATACAGATACACTCGTTGGGAAATCTGCGAGGTTTGCTCACTGAAATAGCCATCTACGTGGTTATGTATATTAAGAGCTGAAACGTTTGCATTGAACTACTTGGAAAAGCGGTGTACAGTAACTTTGCGTATTAATTGGGCGATGAATTTTGATCGGGCGAAAGTTTTAAGGAAATTCGGTTTAATGAGAGGGAAAATTAGTAGAACGTCGTGTCCGAAGAGGTTGAAGACGATTTAAGCATTAATCCGTTGATATACTTTAATCAGAATCGGTCACATGAAAGGAGGCTAAACATCACTCTAAATGCAAACTCAGGGCAAGCTAATGTGTGATTTGGAGAAGTTTCAAATATAGCTATATTGTTCTCTCTCTCCGTCTCTCTTCTTCACTTCCTCGGAAAATAGTCAAAGCAAATTAGATTCACAAAAATTCTGGATCACTGATTCCCGTTGACAGCAACCTCTCCAAACCACTCTTCTGAATTTCCATCCCCTACAGACTTCCCTCTATCCTTCCATTTCTACAACGTCTCATCTACCTCGAATCTACTAAATGCAAAAAAAAAACAGTAATCCTCTCGTCCCCCTTAAATTACAGCTCAACCACAGTCGATTGCGTTATTTCCTGATTCGCGGTCGCGCGTGTGTGTGTGTGTGTGTATACTCCGCGTATATACGCTAGATTTTGTCCCTGCGCTGTATATATATAGTATACATGTATACGTGCGACAGCTGTAGATGCGATTTGGCGAATATGATAGACTCTCTCGTCGTTTTCCTCTTTCCCCCAAGTGTCGGGCTCTGCTGCTTGCGGATGAATCTGTGTGTATATATGTATATATAGAGCGGCTCTATCGATTTGGAGCTTTTGCTGCGTGGGTGTGTACAGTGCTTTGATGTGGAGCGCATGGGTGGGAAGGAGAAGAACGAAGGCGTAGGAGGAGAGAAACTTTTTGAATACTTGGTAATAGTCGAGGATGCAGGAGAGTTGGCCGGCGGCTGTGCGCGTATAGTGTAAATCGGTGTATATATATAGAGAGATATATAGGATTATACAAGAACGAATGAGTTGTTGTGTTCTTCTTTGAATGAGTTCGCGCGAAATTGAAAAGCCGGCTTGGTTATTTATTAGCGAGGATTATTGATTTTCAAAGGACTTATCGTTTGTTTTTCGTGGTATGAAATATGAATT
This sequence comes from Torymus texanus, assembly GCA_036873485.1. Taxonomy (NCBI): domain Eukaryota; kingdom Metazoa; phylum Arthropoda; class Insecta; order Hymenoptera; family Torymidae; genus Torymus; species Torymus texanus. The sequence goes on along the minus strand of JAYJLV010103983.1, from coordinate 94 downwards.
TGTTGTTTTTTTACCGGAATTAATTGAGGGGATGGGCCGAATAACGGTATAACTCGATTTATTTCACTTTTGATTTAATATTGGAATACGAATG
>JAYJLV010103972.1:0-11805 GCA_036873485.1 Torymus texanus | reverse complement strand
ATATATATATATATATATATATATATATAGTGTCTGACACTGATTTACTGACGTTCAAGGCTATCTATCTTAGAAATATGAAGTCAGAGGGCTGTGAAAATACTTGTGTAAAATATATATGTATCTGTGTCTGTATGAAGGTCACTCGAGGTGTTGGGAGAAAGGTTTGATATATATATGCAATAAGTTAGGATGAATTTCAGAAATTGTATTCAAGTATTGCTCGACACGTACGAGTAATAAAGCCAAGCGAATGAACCTAACTGAAATATTGCCTCGCAAAAAATTGAGCTCCACTATGGCCTTCCCAGACTATACAGCTGACGCACACATTTTTACGGCATTAATAAAACCGCTTCTCTACGAAACATTCAATTTAGAAAGTTTTCAGGTCGATATCTTGAGTCAATAAAAGCAGACCTTAAGCATCGCATCTTATTAACATTAAATTATGCAAATTGACAAGAATAATAACCAAAATAGTGTCTCCTTTGATTTCAATACAAGTCGCTATATGCAGCTTGCGCTTAAAATCCTTTGCTATTTAATTACGCGCAGCTATAAATCATCTTCTAAATTTCAAAACTACTAGTATACCCTCACCCACACATACACGCATTCCTACTCCCAACACCTCTCAGGTCTACATTAACATAAACACCCCGCCACTGCCACCCACTCTTCTAAGCCCTCTACCTCGTACCATGCAAGGGCGCTCCTCTCTCTCTCTCTTTCTCCCTCTTGTACCCTGAAGAAGAAGAAGAAGCCCGTCGTGGCCCGACAGCGAAACGAGAATTTATCGCGGCGTCTTGAATTAACGACGGCCCATTATGCGTCCACGTGCTTTTTCGCGCTCTTGGGTGTTCTGCACGTTCTTCTGCGAAATCGTAACCCCACGAGATAGAGGAGGAGGTGGTGGTGGTAAAGGCGTTCGCGCGTGATTCTACGTTTTTATAACGATGTCGAGAGAGAGAGAGAGAGAGCGAAGCGACGCCGACGATGGTAGAACGGCGTTAAATCAACGGTGGGTTATATTGAAGGGCGCGGGGACCGCGTGTCTTGTGATTACGGGGTGAGCGCGTGTGAGAGAGAGGCGGTGTCTCGGTGATTTAGAGGGAGAGAGGAAAGAGTGGTGGAGGTTAATTCCGGATAATGGGGGTTGTTGTGCGTTGGTGTAGATGAGGTTGTTCTTTTTGTTTCTTTTTTTTTTATTTAGAGTGGGAAAGTGTGAATTTGAGGAGTGGATTGAAGGTTAAATGGCCTTTTGGGCTATTAATTTTTTGAAAGGGTGAAAAGGGATGATAAGGGGATTTTATCAGAATGGCAGTAATGGTTTTATTATCTGTTTTAATCGTTAAATCAAAATTATATTTCAACTCGAGCTTCGATACCTACGATATGTTCGATATGTTGTCAGAAATTATGGAAACATTTTTACTTATATATACTATTTTGTTTTAGCACATCTAAAATATGGCCATAACTAATTTCGATTCAATAAATCAATAAGGATAAAGATATAAGCAAATATCGGAATACAAGTTAAAGAATTTTTTAATTAATGAATATTTGTATGAGAGAACATTAAAATATCTAAATTCAAAATCTTCTAGAAAATATTAGTAGAAAAAACTCAGATAAGACTCATCATCTGTACATGCCACGCCAAATAATCTACCTGCGTGAGAAATTAACCCTCGCCTCTAAACTGCCCTCGAAAACCAGCCTAATTCGCCCTTCAACAACTATCGTTTAACAACCACGTAGAATCGCCCACACTCTCTCTCTCTCTTTCTCCACCCCAACCCTAGTCTCGAGTATTGGGCGCATCTCTCTCTCTCTACGCTCATCAAAAACTCATCGAACGCGTTGAACTACCGAGTCGTTCTTCGATACACCGTTGTATTTGCTCACTAGCACGTGCTAGCGAGTGTTAAGGCCTGAGAGTATGTATGTATGTGTGTGTATAAACACGTTTATCTGCATGTTATTACTCGCGTATTTGCAAGTCCAGCTGTTTGTGTGTTTACGCTGGCGATTGCGCTCGAGTTCGCGGTAATAAAGTGCGCGTTGGTAATGCGTGTGCTAGGGAAGCTTGTAAGTGCATGGTTATACAGTTGCCGAAAAGATCTTAATTTGGAAATTCATGCAGGATCGCTTAGATATACTGATTAGTTTGTTAATGGTTTATAGTCTGTTTTTTTGTAGTTTTAGAGTTGTATTAAAAGTACAGGGTCGAGGTTTATTTTTTATTGTGAGGGTTGAATGTTTATTATCGACCGCACGTGCGAGTGAAGGTTAAAGAGCGTGTATGTGTCGAACAAAAACATAACGCAGAGTATAAGAACAGGCGTTCAGGCATAAAAACAGTAATGTAATGAAACAAGCGTTTTTTGCACGTTTATCGAATGATAATCGAGTAGCAAGAAAAGTTCAATCTTGTCTACTCTGACGAAAATAGCTCTCGATATATAATTAATGAAAATAAATCGATAATTTAGAGGTCTCTTTTTCTGTTATAAATTATTATTAGTCGTGTAATGAGCTTACTTTTTATGCTGTAAATAATTTTCAGTTACTTAATGTAGAACCCTAAACGAAAATACATCAATTTATTATTCTCTTCATTAAATTTTTTCACAAAATACCAGGTACAACTAAATTCTACTTTATACTGCTAAGAAGTACATTCAACCTAAACCATACCAACGATTTTCCTTTACTCTCCACTTCATTCCACTTCTCCCCATACCCATTCTCATGTTTACGAATATTTTCACACGTCCATCCGTACAGCCTGAGTCGGTTTGGAATTTCAATTCCCTCGCTCATCAGCGTAAACGCACTACGGCGAGTCGATATCTACACACACGGGAGAGGCGCGTATCAGTCTAGAATTTCAATATTCCCACACCGCCACCATAGTAATGGCGATTGAAAAGCCCAAGCTCTATATGCGTACGTAGAAAACGTGAGCAATCTGCGAACCCTTGACAGGCTGTATTAAAGGTAAACGTTCGTTTATGAATAACGTATAGGCCGATTAGCACCATACGCTTTTCTTTCTATCTTGTTTTCTCTATACGTGTTCATTCGAAAGTCACGAAAGAGTCAAGAATGCGTCAATTTCAATTACAATTGTATTGGTGCGATTGTCAGAGGTTATAACGTTCCTACGGGAAAGAGAGTTTGAATTATGAAGAGAGAGATGGTAAATTGGCCTACTTATGCGTGCCCGCGTTTCGCGTTATATATGCAGGAGGTCGGCGGATAGTGTGTGTATGTATGTGTTTACACGCGAGCTTTCTTTCGGTCGTTGAGCCCATAAGCTATCCGTCGAGGGTGGGTACGAGAGAATAAGCTGGCGTTCACGTAAGGGGTTGGTTGAAAAATCGGTGCGGTCGGTGTGAGGGAGGTTTGCTAGCGAATAGTGAGGGTTCGGCGTTATTTATTTGCGAAAGGTGAGGTATATATATATATGTATATGGGTAGTGTTTGCAGGTGTATAGACAGGATTTAGCTATGGATTGTTTTGATGATTGAACAAGTTTGAAGGGTTGATGGTATCTTTATTTTGCAGAATATGTGATCGTTCTGTTTTCATTTGGTGTTGATATTGACGTGAAAAATTAATATGTTTACCGGTAGGTTTCTTAACGAAGATTGCGCAATGTTATTTTCAATTTATTATTAACTTTGGTATAACTCGACCTTTTCCGTGAAAATACGTCGGTTTTTTTTATTACTTTGGGGAAAAAGCATTTGTATCGCGGGATTCTTTGGCATTATATTTAAAAGTTGTGCTAGTGACCTGTTCTAAAAATACAGCCTGCCAGGATTCCATCTGATGGAGATTCGTGTCAGGAACGAGGGGATGAAGGATGCAAGGTCGTTCGATTTTTTTTCTTTACTAAGCTATAAGCCTTGGAAAAAAAATGTACCTACTACGTATAAAAAGCATGAAAAATCTTCACGGCCAATCGCTCGAATACAAACAACGCAACGTAGTCGTTCGATATAAAAAAAAAAAAAAATTCTCGATAGCTGATGAACGACGACGATGACAACAACAACGATTTGACAAATCTAAATTCTCCCTTTGCCCCCATGAGTAAAAAAGAAAGGAAAATATTAGTTCGAATTTTCAGCCTAAGCTCGCATCTATACTCGTACACAATTTACTTGACGCTTCTTCTATATATTAAACACGGGATTTCTCCCCTCCTTCGTTGTGTGGCTCGAAGGGAGCATGAGAGAAAGAGGGAGAGATGCGACTGTTATACAACCGACTAAACTATTTCTAATTTAGGCCCCCTGTTTACGCTACCCGTCGCGCTATTTCACGCTCGATTAAAAGCTCTTTCGTGCGAGCTATTTGCCTTCTTACTCCCTCTCCTCTTGTACTAGACAGTTACGTAAAGGCAGAGTCTCGCAGATAAATATTTAAAGCTAACTCCTAAGACAACTACAAATAGCGCGCGCATAAATAATGGAGTGAACGCGTGAGTTTAGAGGACTATATCGTGAAAAATGGTAGTTGAAATTTAATCGTGTGGAAGTGTCATGGATTAAGCGTGTGTGGATTATATATAACATTCTCGAAATGAATTATAACGTTTGTTTATCCTTTATGGCGAAAGAATTGGTTTAAAATGGGAAATAAAATGATAATCAGTTTTATCAGTACTAAATAAGAATAACAGTTATTTATTTATACCATAATTATAAAAATAACGAAAATCCAATGTACATATATGCGCTGGTAGTTTAAAATAGGTCGTATTTAATTATCCATTTGTTTAAATAATATAATAAGTTTACTTATACACGCTAGATGAATAATTTTACATGCAACAATAATTACAGCAACAAATCGCCCTGCTTAATTACCATACTGTGCAATTAACTCTTTTCCAAGCTTTCTACTCATCTTTAACAACCACCAAATACTACAGACTTGGCATTATATTGTAAGCGAAGTATACAGAAGAAATCGTTAATTAGATCTGACGTGAGACAAAGACATTCCGGAAAATTTGGACGGCAATCCCCAAACGAGATGGGCCGCCGCTGTCGTTGGAGGTGGTAGTGTCGTAGGAGGAGAAGGAAACGGGGCGCCAACGGCAAACAATTCCCTCGTGGAATGTTTGTCACCGAGTAGAATTTAGAGTTGGTTCGCCTATACCTCTACGGTCCTACTGTGGTTTCTCGCCTGGGATACTATACTCTACGCTGCTGCTGCTGCTGTTGCACGTTCTGCATCCTCTATATATATATACCTTCTTTCGAAATGACTCGCCTTGTTTGTGTACTCTCGATATTCGTTCGCCCACACATCCCTGTCGTTTCGTCAAATTGACGCTTGACTATACTATACCCTACTTCTATCGATGCGTGCCGCTTTAATTTCTTTATATACGTATACCTATATATACCGTCTCTTGCGTTTGAATTTAGTAGCCGCAGGTGTGTGTAGGGGTATTGAACGCGTAGTTTAACTGTGGGGGTAGGGTACGTAGCTGGTGCATGTTGGTTTTAACAGTTTTTCGAATTGTTAGTGCTTTGAGGTTATGTGTTTTAAGATAATACAATAGCTTTGTGGTATATAGTAGATCTTAATGGTTTTATCCAGTTAATTAATTTAGAAATATAGATATATGAAAATAATCAGTTATTCTTTTCTGGGTACTTTTTTGAATTATAGAATTTTCAACAAAGTGTTGTAGACAATTAAACTTTACAAAAAATTGTTCAAATTTTTCACAGCATCCAAAGTGTGTCTGAAACAGTTGAAAGATATAAAATAGTCTCATCATCTTCATTTTGTACTGATTAATATTTGCAATAAGCGATTTGCGTGTTACCAGAAACAAAAAATCATGGGAAACTATTATAATCAATGGGGACTATTAGGTTTGTTCGTGTTAAGCGTGTTTCTTATTAATCGTGCTCCACTGTATATTAATTTATGTCCCTCAAAATATACTTCACTAACTTGCGACTAGACAACATAACGTCAAACCTACTACTCCTACTACGAATTTAACCACAGTACACCAAACAATTAAAGTTTTCTTTCTCAACAAAAACATCGATACCATCAGCCAAACTCCTACCTAGGTCAACCCTCTAATTTACCCATACCACTTCCGCTTCGATCGACACGCGATCTCCTTTAATTGAAAAATTGATACTAGAGAGTTTAATTTTTTCCACGATCAAAAACGACCGTATCATTCGAGCAGGCAGCGCATACTTGATATAAAAAGTAGAAAAAAGCCACAGCAGGCGCCAACCAGAATACCATGTTTATATACACAAATAAAGCTGCGAGGTTGGGGGATACGCTGCTTGGCTAATGGACGCATTCACGAAGGATCAAGCCGAACAAAGAACTTACCGAAGGGGGCTACGAATAGTGCTTGCGTTGGCTCGCGGCTCATACTGCTATATAACTGACGGCGGTTGTAGCCGCAGCGAAAGGTCGCCGCCATAACAAATAACGCGACGATGAATCAGCGGGAAACGAAGGCGCGAGCATTCGTGCGTCTTATCCGAGGCGAATTAAGGTCTCGAAAGACCCAGTCGTTGCTGCTTCTCTCTCTCTCTCTTGCTCGTTCTCTTTCTCTAGTGAAAAGGTAGAAAAAGGCGAAAAGGGGGGGAGAGGTGGAAAAAGCGAGGCTACTAAGTACATTCTTAAGCTTGAAATCTCCCCAAGGACGGGGCTAATCACACCGGGCGCGATATATATTTTTGTCCCCGTGTAAGTAACTCGTTTTATAACGGGCGGGAAGAAGGAAAAGGGAAAAGGGGAGAGAGAGAGAGAGAGAGAGAGAGAGAGAGAGAGAGAGAGAGAGCGAGGGACGGCTTGGGTGTAATAACAATTTCTCGTATTATGTACTTTACGTCGACTCTAGTTAATAAAACAACGAGTCTTTATAAATTTTTTTTCCTGAGATATATAAGACCTTTCTTAATAACACGAAGGATTTTGCTATTTCGAGTCAAATATTTTACTTTAATTTTAGGATGAAAAAAGTTTTTTTTACTTTTATTATAGCTGAGTTTTTACGACTATTTATTAATAGTGAATAATATTAAAAAAACATATTTTTTTTTTCATTAAAATAATACTCTTTTTTGTGCAAAATTTTGTATAAAAAATATTTCTACGTACTTAGAATAACATTTATTTTTAATTATTTGTATCGCTAGAAATACGTATATATTTACATGGGTTATGAATGGATAGACGTAGCGGTGTGCCAGGAACTAACTAATGGAACTACCTTGAGGTCGGAGTACAACTTTTTTCCGATAGTTACGAGTTTACTTAGCGTTGAGCAATTAGCACATTGACAGCCGATAGTTTCTAAATAAATATCGATTAGTTTTTTTTTATTAATTATTCAACAGTCGATCGTCTACACCTCGTTAAACACCTTTAGTTACCAAAATAAATGCAACTCCCTTTAAGTGAATGACATATTGATTGACATAAACCTTGAAAAAATTTTCAACACTGTATGAAATTGATACAGCTTCTTTCACCTATCCATTTTACATCAATATCCTTATATACATAATTTCCCTAATACTTTCTAAAATATTTGATAAAATCATAGGTATACCCGGAAAATAAAAATTCTTTATCACCCTAAATATCTCACTTCCTCAACCTCTATCTCACTCACCTCTTATTCAGAAACTCTCACCACAGCCCGACACCCAATCGATTTCGGGGCTCGACCGTGCACAACTTCGACAGAGCGATTAAAAAAGTCAATATAGAGCCACCCGAACTCGAACAAAGCCTTACACCGACTTCCGCACCCGTGTGAAAAGCATGTCCATTATGCACGTCCGTACACGACCCAAAGCAACGGTTCAACCTCTTCGAGATGTATACCGCCTGAAGCGAATGAAAATTCAGTACGACGACTCGGTGATGAATGGAGAAGTGGGGGAGAAAGAGAAGAAGGTATATATAATGCCGCGAGGGAAAGTTCGCACCGGCTTTGAGCATTTTATATTTTTCCTTTTTTTTTAGGGGATGGGATGATGGTAGTACTAATCCAGCGAGCGTAGCTTGAAAGTGTTTAAATATCGGGGATTACAGTGATGATGAAGTGCAGCAATTTATAATTTTGAAGAACAGAGGGGAACGCGGTGCGAGAGTGGCGTGCAGAAAAAAATATGGGATGAGAGCGTGGATTAACAGGTTTATTAACGGAGGTCTTTGAGTTATACGGGAAATTAGAGTTGCAGGTTGTGGTAGTGTTGGATAATCACGCGGAAAGTTTTCGTCGAGGTTAATCTATTCGCGAGTACGGAGGATATATCAGTGTACGTCACGGCTGACCGGACTCGGCTATTTCTACTGTATCGTGTATACGAGAGTTCGTTTGATCATACCGTTACTCAATTATTCATGGCGTACGATCGCCTCGTGTTGTTATTTTTGACGAGCTGGACGAGTTGTGAAAAAGTGTATAACAAATATAGTGTGATCAATGGTCGTACAATGACGTAGATTCCGACAATCGTGTGACCTTAATATTTTATTAGATTATTTATGCTTGCATGGTTTTCCTTTCCGCTGGTTATTCTGATTGCATTGAAAGAATTATTTTCGATAATTTATTGAACAAATGTAGCACATTAAAAAAAGATTGAAAAATTATCGGGATCGCAGATATAATATATAAAAAAAAGCTTGAATGATTAAAAAGCTTTATTTTAATATTGTACATTACCGTTGCAATAAATTCTTATGCATATGCAATAAACTAGTATTTTTCAAATGTATAAGTAGTATCTATCAATTCTATCCATAAATGTAAATATAATATTTTATTAAAAATGATAATTAATTGTTTGGAAAAATAATCGCTGTTGGATAATTAACCTCATATCTTTCTATTTTATTTAACCAAGTATATATTGTTACATTACAACAACTAAACTGTGACGCAAATCTGATCGAACCTACAGCAATCAATTTTACCTCCCTCTCACTGATATAAAACACATCAATTTCCCTCAAAAGCGATTAAACTAAAAAAATTCCGTCGAATTAAAAACCAATTCCAAAGTCTTTTTCCGCTGTCTCGAGCGAATTAGCGAGCGCGCGATGCTCAGAGCCGTGTAAATCTCAAACTTTTAATCGCAGAACTATCTACCGTTCCCTCCCATCATTCCCCTTCTCTTCTCTCCAGCAAACAAAAGTTCACACGCAATTATTCCCGGCACTCGTCGTTCCTCTCTTCCCCTCTTCACCGCTCATCGATCACTCACTCGCGCCTCGGTGAGAAGTTGTCTTTACGCTTGATTTGACTAAGCGCGTATATATATACACACATACAGTCGACCGAACTTGCAAAAAAAAGAGTGTAGATACACCTTTCCCTGTTATCGAACAAAAGACTCTTCTCTCTCTTTCTCTCTCTCTTCTCGAACTAAAACACGTCCTCGGGCGTTACCGAACTCACTCCCACTCTCTTCCTCCTCCTCATCACGGAAATATCAACGGTGAAGCTGTAGCAGTAGCAGCAGCAGCAGCCTTTTTTCTCTCTCTCTCTGTCTCTCAAAGCTGCTACTATACTACTACTATTACTATATCTCTCGTCGCGAGCACTGATCATCTCCTCGATTTTTCTCCCAAGGGCGTTTTGACCTCGATATTGCCGGATGGAGGTGCGCACGGAAGTCGGTCAAAAACGGCTGGGGGGACAGCAGTCGTTTTTCGGCAATCGTGCCCTCCCTACTCTCCTAGTGCCATCATCGACAAGCTCCTGCTACTGCTATGCTGTGTGCGAACGTTACAGCTGCCTGAGCGCGAAGTGAGATCAAAGACGAGGCGATGACGGGGCTTTGTTTCGTTGAGATTTGGCGCGCGCGTGGGCGTGCAATTAATTTTATTCATCGCTCGAGGGTGTCTTTGGGAAAGGAGAACGGAGATGCTTTTGACGTTGAGTTGCAGGCGATGCAGTGGGGCATAGAGAGATGTGGGTATATATATTTGTGTTTTTTAGTAGAATATGGTTTAGTTTGGAATGCGTCGCATTTTTTTTTAACTTCGTTATAATTATAAAGAAAGTAAAGAAATTTTGATGGTTGTTCCATTATTTACAGATTTTATAAATTCTAAAGTAAAATAACTTGTTTGAATGAAACGTCACTGACCTGTAGCACTAGAATTTTACGTTATTTATTTAGTAACTTAAGTGAAACGGAAGTAGCGCACAACGTTTATCGTTCTGGCAAAGAAGTGTTCATAATGACTTTACATTTTTTCTCATTCGCGTTTTATAAAAGGAGCGAAACTTTCCGGATTCTCTCTTCTTTATAAAAAAAAAAAACTGAAAATTATGTTTATCTTTGCCGAAGGATTTATTGAAACTAATAAAAGTAAAAATAAAAAATGGGAAAGGCGCGAGCGCGCGCGCGTGCGCGGCGAGGTTGTTTTATTTCAACTTTTAAAGTTTTACAAGTCCTAACAAGCCCCGGAAACTGTCTACGTAAGTTCAAAAGTAGATAGACTCGAAAATTGGTAAGACCTATAGAGAAGTTTGAGGATTAACATTCTCACTTTCCTTATAGAGTGAAAAGATTTGAAATTATTTATCAGAACTTCTTTGTTTACAAGTCTTTACATTTCACGGGACTTTGAAATAAAAGTTCATCGCGCTGCTATTACGGTGGATTAATGTTCCTTATGATTGCGTCGAGTTGATCTTACTTCTTCGCAACTGCGTCTTGGCAAGTAATGTAAAACAATCTCGCAAATGCAAACTTTTAATTTCCGACATTTATCATTTCCCTTATTACTCCAATCATCGAGAAAAATTTACTCTCTACGATCAATTGAATCATTCATTCTTCTTACACACCTATTTTATCAAATTCTAACTATTTACGTCCAAATATTGTCTTAACAATTTCACACTCCCCACCGTCCACCAAACCTCGCGTACTTGCTTATCGATTCGTAAAACACATTAACGAAATTAGCCGTTAACTCACGGGAAAATTCGTAAACTCGCGTAATCCAAGCTCTCTAATTCTCCCATCCCCCTCTCTCTATCTTACCGCTGAATAATCTCAAAGTAATTAGACCATTCCCGCGTTCCATGAAATTCCTTGCTGCCCATCTCTCTCTGTCTCCCTCTCTCTCACGACCTCCTTTTACACAGCAACGGCCATCTATCTCTCACCTACACGCGATCGTTGAGCTTCAATTCTTTATAATAGCAAAGGAGCGCCAAGTGTAAAAAAAGCCTCTGCACTTGCTCGTTTAGGACTTTTCCCTTTTGCTTGCAGCACACTGTGTGCCTACTTCATGCGCGGTTTTAATTTCGCCCTGAGGTTTTTTAACGTCCGTACGTCGGTGTAAATTTAAAGGCGATGTGCAGGACGAAGAAGAGAGGTCAGTAAGACAAATATATAAAAGAGAAGTAATGAGATGAAAAGGAGCCACGGTTTAAGCAGCAGTACACCTCGAAACCGAAACGAGAACGCGTACTCCGTTCTTTCGACCGAATTCAAAGCACGCGGGTGGCTATATTACTGGATTATAAAAATGAGCACAGCGTGTGAGTATACATCTGGGAAGGAACGAAGAGTCGTATGATTCTATGTCTACACACTTACACACACACACGCGTACATAAACAATTATGCGAACGGGAAAACAACCGCTTTTTCTTTGCATTCGAACGCCGAGAGTAAGAGAGAGAAAGAGAGAGAAAGAGAGAGAGAGAGAGAGAGAGAGAGAGAGAGAGAGAGAGAGAGAGAGAGAGAGAG
>JAYJLV010103961.1:0-11805 GCA_036873485.1 Torymus texanus | reverse complement strand
ATTACTCTTTTCACATTCTACACCTTCCATCTATATTATCTATACAATCTGAAAAATTCCCGTATCACATATATACACTCACACATACACACACCACAGCTGTAAAATATAATTATAAAAAATATTTATTGGTTCGATAATATCAAACTTCTACATGTAGCACCCGTAACCTGTTGCAAGAACTGATCTATCGACAAATTTATTCTCTGCTAAGCATATAATTCTTTTTTCAACACTTAGTAAAGTATAAATTTAATAGAATACTATTTGATAGAAAAAACGGTGTAATACTAAATAAAACTATGATACATTACATGGCCTGTATCAAGTAATCGTAAAATGTATAAATATTCGTTAAAAGCCTGTAAAAATGAGAATTTTCCTGGGATTCCATTAAAGTATAAACGTGATATTGTAATACCGGCATTATATGGATAATTACCTTTATATATAGATAAGTGGAAAAAGGTGTAATCCCATGTTAATAAGACCGTATTTGCACAACAGTTCGAAAATTTAAAAACTTTAATGCTAGCAATTAACGTTAGTACAATACATTTTTACAAAATATTGTATATCTTAAGGAATTAAAAATTACTACACTTACATTACAAGACCAAAATTTAGCAACAATGATGTATGCTCAACATTTTTTTTTCGTTCAATAGATCTTGAACAAGACTCGTCATTGAAACACTTTGTTTTTTCAATTACGTCTGTGTGCATTCCTGGCAACGCGTAGTTGGCTATCTCTTCTCTTGAAATTCTTCAAGCACACCAGGGAAAAATACCCCAATAAAGAATAAAAATTAAATCTGCCGCAGCAACGCCATAATCTCAAGTTTATGGGCAGTTTCGCATAAATTACACTCCGGCCCGAGGAGTGTGGCGGTCCCGTAGGTACCCGATGCAGCAGCTCCTCTAATGAAATCGCTACGAAAATGTTTCGATGGATTTGGCAAGTATCCCGGTCTTCGTGCGTGCGCGCATGAGCGCGAGCACTGCACCAACGAAGCCCATTCGCGACTGCTCGCGCACAGAACCTTGTTTTGCTTCCTTCTCTCTCTCCCTACTCCCTCCCGCTTTTTATTCGTATTTTTCCTGTGCATTTCTCTCTCGCTATCTTCGTTTCTTTGGCCTCGCGTGGGTGCACGTTGCATCGTCTATTTGACTCTGAAATTTTTATTGGCGTTAATAAATTTTGCTGTGTTTCAGAAAGTATTTTACCTTGGATTCATAGTGCCGTAGATACGGATATTCCGTGGGCCAATTTTGGCTGTGCTTGTGAATGGGGCAGTAAAACACTTTTTAATTTCTTCGACGTGGATTCCATTAGTAATTGTATTACATGACGTATTGAAGTCGTCCAGGTTTTTTGCAAGACGTTTCTCAATATTGACAAAAGCTTTTAGTAAAAATTACAAAATATTTACAAAAATTACTGTGCACCTTTTTTGATATCCCAATTTCGTTATTGAATTGTTTAATGTTTTTCAGTGAAAAATAATACAAAGTTATTTCCGTAATTCATCATAACACGGCTGCACGAAAATGAAAATTTAATTGGCTTTAATCCGGTGAAAACAAATTCCGCATTGATATGTAAATTAATTTAGCGAAAACTATATCAAACAGTTTTATCTGGGACATTTAAGACAGAGATTTTTCGCATAAGTCATTTTTACTTTCTGTTTTGTTTCGCTGTTATAAAAATATCAATATTCATTATTTTGAATAATTGATCTAACACCACAGGAAATAGAATTCGAGTATTCGAATAAATATCGTTTGACTTTTTCAATAGTTTATCAAGTATTTTTTTTTAATTCCCGTTAAAATAGGTATATCAAACTATAAAAGCAATTTTATTATAGAAGTGTTAAGATTAATGGTCTTATCGCTAATACATTTCTCCAAAAGGCAAATAACGGTTCTCGAAGCATTTTCACTTGTCTCTCACATATATCACCCAGTCTAATTAGTAGCTCTCGCGCGTTATCTCGTCGACCTTCTCAGCTCGATCCCCTTAAATTTTTCAACTGACCGGAAATCCCACTCGGTACCAGTCACACGTACGTCGAACGCCGGAGACATCTTTCTTTCAATGCAACGAATACATTTTATCAGATAACCACCAGAGGGAGGGAAATACCCGACCGTGATTTACGTTGCGCTTCGTAAATTTCCCACCTTTCCCCGATTTTCCTCTCTGCTTCGTCCATTTCCCTTTCTCCTCCCCTTTCTATCTCTTGACGCAACACCTTCACTCTCACTTTTTTGCACCACCACGCCAAGAACCGAGTGAGACACGTCCCGCTTGTTCTCTCATTCTCACGCATACACACACATACTCTCTCTCTCTCTCTCTCTCTCTCTCTCTCTCTGCCTTCCTCTTCCTCTTTCTCGCTCGCTTTATGGTCATCGACTACGGGAGGCACTTTGCACACACGACGCTATCGCGGGATGGGCACGAAGCGCTCGATCGCCGCAAATCAGTTTGCTTAACGGGTAATGTATCCGCGTCGTTGTCGTCGATGTCCTCTCTTTCTCTCTCTCTCTCTCTCTCTCTCTCTCTCTCTCTCTCTCTCTCTAGCTCTCTTCTTGTCCCTTGTGGTGGCAGTGGCACTCGCCGCCACGGAGCAGAGGTCTCGTGGAAAACGGATATTTATTGAGCTCTCGGCGACGCTATCCCTTAAGAGGGAACCCCCCGGTGAAGTTGCCTCGAAAATTATTACGTCCGCTGATATCAGTACGAATGGGGAATGAGTTTCGCCAGCTTTCTCCTCCCTTTCTCTCTCCCTCTCCCTGTCCTCCCTCTTCTCTTCCTATAGCACGTTGTTGCTGTGATTGCGCACACAGCTAAGTTATTGGGTATACCTTTTCCCACGCGTAATCATGGTTTCGTGGTTCCTTGTTACAAAGATATAGAAAGATGCTAAGGGAGGACAAAGAGGATAATAGGAGAATGAGAGGGTTACGCAATTGTTATTTAGTGCGGACGTGGGTAAGGAACTGCTTTGTTCTTTATGTTTCTGCCATTGTTATTTAGCTAACTGGGAGAGTGTCAGGAGCTCGGATGACGAATTCAGCGTAAATTTTAGGATATGTTTTTGAATTTAGAAACACAAAGCTCAATAAAATCAGGTTTTGGATATTTTAAGTTTTATTTTTAAAACAAATTTTGAAAAAAGCCTTTTCTTGAAACGATAGCCATTTAATCTTGGAAAGTCTTGAATATCAATTCAAAAGGGAAAATAAAACTATGAAAACGATCTTTCATTTGCTTTTTCAGAATTGGAAAATGTTGATTCCTTCCTGAGTTATTCACCTCTTTTCACCGGTATCCACTTATGTGGATGCATATTGAAGTCGCGACTGGGAGGTGACCCAAAGTTTTTTTTAATAAAACCTTTCTTCAAATCAATAATTACGAAAATAAATTGAATAAAAAATTTTAAAATTAATTTTTATATATTTTTATATTTTTTATATTTTTTATTTTTTATATTGTTTTTTTTTTATTTTTTTCATATGATGTAACAGTTTATATTTTTAACACAAAAGAATAATATACACGTCGAAAAAAATATGTTTTTTCCAGTGGTTCATACTGCCGATGAGAAGAGATTTAAAGTTTAATGTTGACCAACGAATATTCTCTCTTAAAAAAGTCATGGATGAAATCTGTCATTACAATAAGACTGTTTTAATTGGTTGTTGTAGACTCATTAGATTGGTCTATACAAAATAGGCGTGAAAATCAAATATATTTGTATTTTCATGATTGAATTCTAGAGTTTACAAAAATATAAAAAACTGAATAATTAAAATAGTATAAGAAAAATTTCATTTTGATATTTATCAAATTTATGTTATTATCGTTTAATTTATACTGATTAACAGAAACTTTTAAATTGAAATTAAATTGATCGTGTGCTTATAACCTCAAGAAAAAATGAATAAATAAATAAATAAAATAATGATAACCAATACGCGCGAAGTGCGTTGAATATAGCTAGTATAAATCAAAATATGCATGAGTTTAGAAAGCATTTTCATTGCCTAGCTTTAAAATTTTATATTTCCTATGGTTTACCAAATATATTGGAAATTATCAAGTTACAAATGTGAGATTACTAGAGAAATGAGAATAGCAAATACATACCAATTTTCAGATTTCAGATCCGAAAATATGGATTTTGAGGTTTCAGACTTCATAAACTCTTGTGTGTATATATAGTATGGATTTAAAGCGTCAGGTTAAAGGAATAAAAAGCTATCTCTTCGAAGCGTTGAAAAAGAAGTTATCTCGACGACGCCTTGGAAAAGCTGTTATCTCGTGTAGATCCGTTGAAAAACATGCTAGTATAAATGCGTTGAAAAATATGCTATCATAGTAATTAATTTTTACCGTGAAAATTTAAGTTGGCACCTCTATTAACTGTCTTCATGTACAAAATTATATTTAACCACTAAGAATCAGACTATAATATACATTATTATTATTATAAATAATAATTTTACAATTTTTAATATAAACTATTTCGCGGAATATAAATAAAAATATGATTTTCTTTCAAAGTTTCTGCAAAGATGCCAACTTAAATTTTTTCGAATAAAAATTAATTGTTGCGATAGCATGCTTTTTAACGTACATACGAGATAGAATATTTTCTAAGGTGTCGAGTAAGTATTCTCCTTTAAACTATTAAAGATTATTAATTATACCATGCACAATTATGTTTAGAGTTATATCATGAAATTTTTGTTGTAAATCTAATGTTATTAGAGAGAATTGTTGTACTTCTACATTTTGAGTATTTCTTAGACAAAAATAGGAGCTTCTATAGTAAATTATTCTCGAGAAGTCCGCAAACATAGTTGCGCTTAACCTTCGAATTGAATCCTCTTTCTTAGGAGATCTAATAAAATCCTTAGCTCATCGCATGTCTTCCCTCGATTCTCATTTCTGCGACAAATTCAAATGTGCGAAGAAAATTAACTTCGTTAATGACCGCGTGATACCGTGCACACAGGCGTCCTCGGCTTAAGTAACCAAGGATTTGAATATGGAAATGGAAGAACTTTCGCAGAGAAAGCTGTGCGGTAGCCGCCTAAAGTTTGCTATCTGCACAGATGAGAATCGAAAATCAGAGCTGTCGAAGCGTGTAGGGTGCGCAGTGCGAAAGGGACGAACAAAGAGAGAGAGAGAGAGAGAGAGAGAGAGAGAGAGAGAGAGAGAGAGAATGGAAGAGAGAGTGAATAAGCGGGAGTGAAAGAGAAAGAGAGTAAGAGGGAGAGGCAAAAAGAAAGAGAAAGAGAGAGAGAGGAAGAGAGAGAGAGGGACGGGGGCGACAAGTGAAACAGTTAAAAGATATTTGATCGCATTTGTATAAAAATAATTGTTTTCTTTTACTTATTTTAATAATTTTAAAAATAACATTAGTTTACGTTATATGCATATTTATATAATAATAAGACCGCATATATTTTTAAATAAAGCTCGTATTAAACTCGTGTTTTACTCTTTTTTTTTTAAGACAAACTGGATTTTTTAAATTCTTCTTTCGTTTGCAAGTATTTTCAAATATTTTACGTTTCGATCGCAAATCTTCGAGAACATTGAGAAACATTCAAATTCAAGTTTTGAAAATTTTCATTATTACAAATCGTTATCTCTGAGGAAGTAAAATGCACTTCACTATTTTTAATTACATCGATTGCATGCCTAATGACTATATTCTGGTTTGGGAAGTTTGCAAATTAATTGCACTGATTCAGATTCTCATAAATCTGATTTTTTAGAAAATTCACACTAGTTTAGATGTGGCAAAGAGACGAAAACAGTCCGTTGCCGCAGAGGCAGCGGAGGATTAGAATCCCTCGGCACGAATCCTGAGCGACGACTCGCATGGGACATCGCTAGCACTACGTACACGTGAAAGAGTAAAGCTAGTTGCAGTTCTATCTTTTCTGCATCTCTCTTTCTCTTTTTTCCCTTTTTGGCAACCATTGTGATTTAGTGCACCCACTTCAATTGCTGTCTTCAAATTGCTCTTCTATGGCAATGATTGATTTTACTCTTGAATACTGCAATAAATAATTGATTGAAGAATGCTTTGAAAATAATAATAATAATAATAATAGAAATATCGACTTCTATATTTAAGTTAGACACTGAATTTGATATTTTGAATGCTACTCTGTATAGAGAAATATAATAAGTAATATGTTACAAAAGTTTTTGTCTTTTTATTTGAATAAGTACTTTACACAGTTATTATCTACTTTTGTTCATAATCCATTAAAATTAAGCGAAATATTATATATACAAAACTAAAAATTACATATTTCAATCCATGACAGTACACTTACCACCCAAAGCTTCATGAAAGTCAAATCCAACTTTACCGTAATTTATCAATTTTTTAACAAAATATATAATATGATTCTTTTTTAAGAAATTTATTAACTTATTATTTTTTATTATCGTTCTTTTCATTAATGCTGCAAATCATTTAGCTATCATCTGCCTAATAAATATAATGAACGGTTTGGTTCTATTAATTGATCTCTCACGGTCGTTATCCTTTTATTTTCCTTCTTCACGCCTTCGATACTTGTTCGTATTAGTAAAGAAAGTTTTCGGATATGCTACAAAATGTTTGATTTATTTAATGATTTACGGATTGGCATAAAGAAGTTTTATTCATACTTTAATGTCGCTGGTAGAAAATTAACCATCTTTTCTGACTGGTTCGCTAACTATTGACCAGATATTTAACCAGAAATTAGTTAAAAATTAACCCCAAATCTAGTCAGAATCTGATGATCAATGAATTTACAGTTGCAGTAGTTTATAACCTATATTATAAAGATATTAACTTACAAATTATCTCAATTCATTTTTCCATTTATTTTTTCCATATGACCTAGAGTTTTAAGTAAACGATATTATAGGAGTAATTCGCGTTCCTTTATATAAATTGAGCGATCGAGATTCGTTCGGTTTTCGAGTATTTTTGCGAGGTATCTCGATTTTTTGCGAGAATTTTGGGTCGATCGCGAGACAGAGGGCGCGCGTAGCGCGCCGAATAACACTAGTATAGGAGTAATTCGCGTATGCGAGAGGGAGAGATATACATCTCTTTATACACCCTGATGCGTCTGGTGCGCACTACGGCTAGTAGCCGCACCTCGCCTCGTTGTTAATATGTACGTTATACCTATATACGTATTGTTTATGTATATCTGTTGCCGAGCGCAATCGAAAAAAAAGTTTATAATAAAAAGAAAAAAAGGCCAAAGTTAGATCAAGTTGTAGAAGAGTGTTGTAATGTAATGAGTAAAATACTGTAATATATGCTAGTTTGTTTGTAAAAGAATTCTTACTATCTTTTAATGTGTAAATGTATAAGTAACGTTATTTTACAAAAATAAATATTGCAATACTGTTTTTTGAACTATTTATTTACATACTGCATTTAAAGATCCAGGTTTTCAGATATAAATAGGCTCACTACTAAGAATCACCCTATTTCATCAAGTTCGTTTCTTTAATTCCACCTATATATCACGCACGAACAATCCTTTTTCCCCATTTCCCTCTAAGTTATTCGCTTTGGTCCTCCTCTTCTCTCTTCTCTCCCTTGCTCTCTCTCTCTCTCTCTCTCTCTCCCTCTCTCTCTCTCGCTCACTATATCTCCGCCTTCTCTCTATCTCTTTCTCTTTCTTACAAACACACACGGACGTACGTACGTACGTGTGCAAGAAGAGGGTTAGCAAGCAAGGAAGATTAGCTCTCTCCCTCTCGTGGTACGCGAATGCAGGCATTTTATGGGCCTGGGCTGGCAGGGCGAAGGGCGTGTATCACCAGGGATTCCGAACATTGGCTTGATGGTCCCCGCGAGCCGCGCAGCGAAGGTTAACCGTGGGCCGCTGTCTCCTTCTGCACCGATAAGAATATCTGCACGCAGGGCCCCCGGCTATCCGCTTATTCTGCTCGCACAGTTGGAGCTCTGTGCTGGCCTTCTCAGACGTATAAACTACCGGATATCGATGGATATACGTCGCATCGGGACGCGAATTTGCTAGCCGTTTACTTCTACATACTCGGGTGGTTCCGTTCTCTACGAATGGTCTGTTTCATTAGCTGGTGTTACCTATGGGGGTGTGAGAGGTCATGTGACTGTCTCGTCTTACGAATTAACCTGATTGTGCGGTAGTTGGCTGTAGAATGCCAATTTAATGAGATAGGTATACACTGCAAGTAAATCACCGAACTTCACGAAATTTTCTTTGTATAAGAGTCAAGTTGAAGAAGAAACGAATTATTTTACATTTATTATACGCTTTTGGGCGGACAATTGAGCTTTATTTCCATAAAGTTTGAGCTTTAAAATTTCAATTTATTGAAATGTTTACAAATTGTAGGCATTATTATGATATAAAACCGCAAAAATATTTTCATCGCCATTTGGTTTGTAATCTCCTGTGTTCTAAGCTCCAAATAAAAAATTAGGTTCTCATATAGCTATCAAAACGATTTTTTTAAAATTCTAGACAATTTCATGCTGCGTGCAGTGCACCATTATTATAAATACAATATCAACTTTAGTGTCTGTAAGAAGTGATGACTTGTTTTTTCAAAACAGGAAAATTGATATATTAAAATCATACATTATTATTATTTTCCACAAATCTTAAACAAAAAACAAAACTTTTAAGTCCTGCCTGATGAAAATCTGATAAAACTAAAGCTACAGCGTTACACGCATGCAAAGACGCGCTCACGCACACGCATACGGACACACACACTCACACGGATATTTAAAAAAAATAGTGTATTTCGACTTCAAATTACTCAAAATATGTTTTTAACATAATATTTTCATGAAAAGTTGTTTTTTACCGGCACAAAACTTCGTCTGTGTAAAAATAATTGCTAAACTGGCAGGTTTATTTCACGAAAAGATGTTTGATTGATTATTACGAATTCAAGTCACATATTTTAATAAATATAATTTTAACTTATACTATTTCTATAAATTATCAGTAAATATAGGATTAAAGACATAAAAAATTAAATAAACAAATTGAAAATTAATTAACGATTCGAATTTTAAATTAAAAACAAGAGCACTCACAACAATTTTCTGATATGTATATTATCTGATTATTTATTGGTAAAAGGAGTGCCCTCTTAAAGTTTTAGCCAAGCCAGGACCGGTATCCATAGTGCTTCTCTTATAAAGTAATTTACGGAATAGTCAGCTCTATGCGAATTTCAAAATCAGAGTCGAAAATTCTTTTTTTCTTTTATCCGCAATGTCATTGTCTCTTTATTCATATATTCTCCGCAAATTTTAATTAACAGAACAGAAAGAGGATAAAAAACGACGTGAATGAGCACCAACATAGTAGAAACACGTCCCGAGCGTAGTTAAAAAAGTATGTTAATATCGCGGATGAGCGACAGTAAAAGAAAGAATTTTCAAATTTTTTTTATATTTCTTTACGTGTACCAGTTTAGCGTACTTGGAAAATTATAAATTCGACGAGGCGTTGAGAGAGAAGGATGGGTGGAGGGGGGGGAGGGCAAGAGGGGAGTGCGTATGACGAGGCGCACTTTATGTAATTCTCACTTGCCGTGTGCGCTTATCATTTTTCTTTCCGCAAAGTACTTAAGTACTCCGCGTGCCCATACTTCGTGCGCACGCGCATAGAACATCGCGAGCAATCTGTAGCTGAAGCGCGCGAGCCAGGTAATAACGGCCAGGACTTTAGCGTAAATACAAGCACGCAAAATCTAGGCGCGCGTTCATGACTGCGTTGATAAAAAATTTCTCGGAAATAAATCTTCTTTTATTATTTACATACTGACAATTATTGTAAAAATTATCTGGACTAAACCGCATGAAAATTCAGAATCAAAAAATAGTTTTACAAATTTCATGAACTACTTAAATAAGATAAATAATATCTTATCTACATTACATAATATAAATTTCGCATGTTTTAGGGAAATATCATCAAGCGGCTCTCTACTATCTCTAAATTTTAATAAGTAAAAATTCACTTATGTCAATATTCACTTACTTGGAAATTAAAGTTATCTACTGCGAATAAGTGAATATCCTCTTATTCAGAAAATAAAAACTATTTCACTCGTTCACTAATTTTAGAATTTTAGTTATTTGATAAGTAAAAACCATTTCATTTATTCGGTAAGTAAAACTTATTTCACTTATTGTTAACTTTTTAGTTATTTTATAAGTGTAAGAATTATATTATATTATATTTAAAGTAAAATTCTATTCACTCAATAAGTAAAAATTTAATAACTATTGATGAATAACATTATTATATAATTACTATAATCGTAAGCTTATTACCGAAATATGATATATTTAGGACGCATTATTATACATATAAAACTGAAATGAAATACATACGCATTTCAAAAAACTATTTGTTGGTTTGCAGGTTCGCCTAGTTCGTTTAGATAATAATATAATTTAATATTGATATACGTTACAATACCATACGATGGTGTATTACTAACATGATAGGCATATTTTTTAATAAAACAGAATGTTGTTTAATAATTTTCAACGTTAGCAAGTCAAAGGGCAGAATAATATTCGACCCATTTTATTGTAATAATTCCATCGCAACTAGTTTTAGTACCTTTTATAAGCAAATACATTGCATAGCTCTACAATGCAACTCAACAATGCAATGTAACTGGTTTTTATTTTTAACCTACATCTTTGTATCAGTGCTTTCTGGGAAAATGGATAATAATGAATTAGTCAATACAATTTTATTTTAATAATACTTGTACGTCGTTAACATTAACGCATACAGGGATCACGTACCATAGAGAATATTTCCGTACAATTAATTAGGATATTATGTACATATATACACACAAGAGCGGTTATTTATTAAGTTTATTGTTGTTATAATCATGTTATAATCACTATTAAAATAAGTAAACACTTCGCTTGCTTATAAATGGAAATCTTGTTAACAGTTAGAAAAACAACCGCTGCCAATTCATTGATTAAAATCTCGCTTTTATAATGGTTGAAAACTCGCTGTAAGACTGTGGTAAAAACGATCATACAGGCAGCAATGACAAGAAAAGTCAATTGACAATTGCAGTAATTTTTTAATAATACAAATTACTAGAAATTCTTTTTTTTAGAAAATATATGTATCATAATACTTTTTTGAACGCTATCCATCTGCTTCAGATACATCGATCCGTTCTCGAGAAATAACGATTTAAAAAAAAAGCTAAACAAATTTTAACATCAAATATCTCTAAAATTTATGGACTAATCATTTTGCCCAAAGAACTCGATCGAGAACAATCCAAAATCAACCTCTACAAGAAGTTTTGAAGTGATTAAGTCAATTTTACTCCCGTAATCGTTGGGCATACAAAACTCATTTTTTTCAGTGTCAATTTTTTTTAGAAAATATAGGTATTTCAATTCTCGTTCGAATGTTATCCATCCAATTTAGATACATATAGCCGTTCTCAAGAAGAACAGATTATATCTATTTATATTCTACATTATCGTGATTTTTCTCAAAAAAACTGACCGTTTAGTTTAGGAGTTATAAGGTTTTAAAAAAAACACTTTATTGTTAATAACAAAAGAACCGTGATAGATAGAAATTTTGTTTTTTAGAAAATATCGACGTCCGCGATGTCTCGCACTTTTTTTTTAATATTCAGGGAATATTTCATGCCCGACTTTTTCCCCGAAAACTCGAGTGCCGACGCACCTC
>JAYJLV010103950.1:0-11806 GCA_036873485.1 Torymus texanus | reverse complement strand
TAAACATAACCGCGATACGCGCCAGTAGTGCCATCTCTCTGACTTTGCACGGACTTTTCAAACGACCCTCGTATATAAAAATGGCTTTAAAGGGAAGCCATAATGAGGCAAATGTACTTGGTTGCCTTGATGTATTAATGACGCTCATACCACAGCTCAATGTTAAATGTGCTAAATTAGAAGATAAACTCGAGACTACAAAAACCTATCAAAAAGAAAAGAATTCAAAACTGAGAGATAACAATCCCTCATATGCTAATATTACAAATAGACTTGTTGCACCTAAAGCGCAAGTCCAAAATACAACTATAAAGATTCCTAGTAAAGTTTTGATAATGAAGCCAAAATGTGAAATCAAGGATCCAGCTGACCTTGACAAAATTAAAACCAACCTAATGAAAAACTTTTATCCTAGTAAGGAAAAGGTTCAAATAACGAACCTCAGGAAAACAAAAGTAGATCTCATAATAGAGACACAAACTGAAACCGATCTTGAAAAAATAAGGTCTAATAAAGAACTAAACGAACAGTTTCACATCGAGAAACCCACGAAAAGAAGGCCGAGAATAATGATTTATGACATTTCTAATGAAATGTCAGAACAACAAATTCTGCAGGCAGTCTATGAGCAAAATGAAGGACTAACTGACTCAATTAATAAACTGTCTAAACATTTTGAGCCCAAATTTAAAACCGGGAAAAGACAAAAAGAGACGACAACATGGGTAGTAGAAGTCTCACCTGATATAAGACTAAACCTTCTTGAAAGACGAAGAGTCTTTATCGGCTGGCAATCGTGTAAGATCCACGACTAAATAAGTGTAACAAAATGTTATAAATGTCAAGGCTTTGGTCATATAGCCAAACATTGCCGAAATGAAGAAGTCTGCTCTCACTGTGCCAAGACAGGTCAGTGACTGTCCTAACAAGCAAAAAACCAAAACTTGTGCTCAAAATGGGATCACACCCATGACACAATGGATAGGAAATGTCCACTATACAAGCAAGCTCTAGACAGGCTAATAAATTCAACTGACTATGGCAATAACGGCCAAAACAACTTACAAAGGAAAAATTTGATAATCCTGCAACTTAACGCTCGGAGAGCCCGAAGGGTAACCCCTGAAATAAGAGAAAAAGCCATTTCTAAACAAATCGATATACTCCTATTACAGGAGCCCTATCAAAGAAATGGACGAATAGAAGGATTTGGTATGGGAACAAGGATTATAAAAGATGACAATTCAATCCCAGGTGCACCAATAGCCGTAATAAACCCTAATGTGTCTGTGCTAAAACTAACACACGTATACAACTCACACTTCGCTATAGCAGAAATCAGAACAGCAAAAGACAGTATATACATATATTGCGAGTGCATATTTTCAATTGAGTCACGATATCGTGAAACATCTAGAACATTTAGACAAAGTTCTAAGAAAACTCATTGGAAAAAAGATTTTAATAGCCGTTGACTCTAATGCAAAGTCTTCTTTATGGGGAGCAAAAAGCACAGGCAGCAAAGGGGAAAAGCTTGAAAATTTTCTAGCCCAATGGAATCTCTCGGTCTTAAATGACCCTGATGGACTGGCAACAGTCTCGTCAGAGGTTGGTGAAGGCCATCCAGATGTCACAATGGCTACACACTCAGTAAAAACATTGACAATTGCATTGTCAAAGACAATTGGACATCTAGTGATCATAGAGCAATAATTATGGAAATATCACAAAGCTCTAATAATAGAGTCGAAAATAATACTGAGAATATCACCTATAATAGATATGTTACTAATAAGGCCGATTGGGAGAAATTTACAAATATACTGGAAAATGAATTGTCTAAAACTCCCAACCTAGTAGAAAATAAATATGAGGTTATTCAAAGGGTCAAAAATCTAACGAAAGGATTGAGAAAAGTCTGTCATGCAGCTATGCCGAGAAGGAAGTTAATGGTAAGAAAAGTTCCTTGGTGAAACGATGACCTTATAAAAACAAAACAAAGCACGAAGAAGTTACCAAAAAAAAGGATGCAGTGAAGAAAACTGAACTGCTAAGAATATACGGAGAACAAAAACTAATTTACTCTAAACTTGTCGCTGAATCGAGAACTAACGGCTGGCAAGAATTTGTCACTAGAGAGGGTAAAAGAAACCCATGGTGTGCACCATACAAACTTCAAATGAATAAATTAAAATTAAGAGAAGTTGCAAGTAATGTTTGCAAAGATGGTGAATACACCATCGATTGGGAAAGCACAGCTACTGCTACTCTAGAAAAACTATTTTCAAATGATAATGAAAACTCAGAATCTAATTTTCAAAAAAGAATCAGAGCTCAAGCTTGGAGGACGCCTCCAACCAGTAATACTGAACCCTTTATAAAACTCGAACTAAAAGAAGCACTTCACAAAATGAAAGTAGGTAAGGCACCAGGACCTCATAACTTTGACCACAGAATAATAGAGAAAGAAATACCTATAATTGAAGATAGGCTATTAGAAATATACAATGACTGTTTAAAATATTCTGTTTTTCCTAATAAATGGAAAGTAGGTCAAGTTGTAATCATAAGAAAGAGTGTTGACAAAGATCCAACGAACCCAGTCTCTTTCAGACCAATCTGCCTTCTGCCTATCTTGGGTAAACTGCTTGAAGCTCTAATCCTAGAAAGACTGAACAACGTTATCGACTCACAATTTTGTCCAAGACAATATGGTTTCAGAAAAAGCAAATCGACAGAAGATGCCATAATGAAATTAAAAGAAATTATAGAGTCAAGTGAAAGCAAATACGTACTGGCTATATTCCTTAACATTAAAGGCGCTTTTGATAATGTCAGGTGGCCTAGGGTTCTCCATGAACTGAAACGGAAAAGATGTCCGAAAAACATATATAGACTGATAAGAAACTATCTTTCAGGAAGGAAAGTCCTCATCAGAGATGGAGTAAATGAAGTTACAAGAAATATAAGCAAAGGGTGTCCACAAGGTTCAGAACTGGGACCAACACTATGAAACCTAATTATCGACATAATTTTATGGACAATTTTGGAAAAACATGGTCAAACTATTGCCTATGCTGATGACCAAGTTATACTTGTTGCAGGAAACTCTAAAAGAGAACTTGAAGCTAAAGGCCAAAACCTCATAAATGCGGTTATAAGATGATATAAAGTACCAAAACTGGAACCCTGAAGGGAAAAGTGTGTGCTGATGATGCTCAAAGGCAACCTGCACTTTAAAGCGCCCCCCACGATCAAAATTGAGGAGAAGCGCATTAAAAGAGTAGATGAATTCAAATACCTTGGTGTTGTGCTTCGCACTGGAATGAAAGTTGGACCACACACAGAGGCAATAGCCTCGAGAACAAAAAAGATGTTTGATTCCCTAGGAAAACTTGCTAGGAAATTCTGGGATCTTGAATTTGTAGCTATGAATACTATTTACAAAGGGCTATATGTACCCATTGCAACATATACATCTGCTGCTTGGTACGACCTTACTACAAAAACACAGAAAAAGAAATTAATCATGTCTCAGAGACATGCCCTAATAAAACTAACAAGTGTTTATAGAACCACGGCAGCTCACTCATTCACTGTACTCACTGGCAATATGCCAATAACACTTGAATGTGAAAAACGAGCAGAACACTATAAAATTCGAAGAAACATTAGATTCAGTGTTAGGGAATTTACGTTCTCAGGAGAAACAGAAGTTGAACTGTCCGAAGAAGAATCAAAGGTCCAAATAAGGGCCGCCAAGAAAGCAGTACAACAAAATAAAATAGAACAATGGATGGGACAACTCGTCTAAAGGGCGTACACATATAAGTATTTGCCCAATGTCCTTGAAAGAAGAAAAGCCTTTTGGATAAACATTAATGGTATAAGATGGACCGCACAATTTATTACGGGTCATGGAGACTTTAAAGCTTTCAAGAAAAGATTTGGCTTCTGCACAAGCTCCTTATGCTCCTGCGGAGAGGAAGACACACCAGAGCACGTTCTGAAATATTGTGTGAAATATAGTGTAATAAGAGAGAAGTTTAAAAAAGACAACAATACCCAACTAGAAAATGAAACGGAATTGATGGGAAAATGTAAATATTCAAACATTGTGGAATTAACAAAAGAACTTTTAACGGTTAAAGAAGCTGCGGAAGTTCTTGAAGACAGTTTGGATGTTCAATAATTATTATTTTTATTTTTATTTTTAACACTTTTGATTAT
Organism: Torymus texanus; assembly: GCA_036873485.1. Lineage (NCBI taxonomy): Eukaryota > Metazoa > Arthropoda > Insecta > Hymenoptera > Torymidae > Torymus > Torymus texanus. The sequence goes on along the minus strand of JAYJLV010103950.1, from coordinate 7,576 downwards.
CTACTACCACCCACCACTATTCAGACAGACCGCAAGAATTTGAAAGTCAAGGTAGATGTCAAGCAACCGAACATACCGACCAGATTTGATATTCGTCTCTACTCACATTCTTTAAGTCAAGAATTACATATGCACCAGAACTGTCACAAGAGAATACAACAACTGCAGAGACTCCGACGTGGATAAAGACAGGAAAACGTTAATACTTACCGAAAGCTGCTCCAACACCAAAACGCCATTCACCATCGAGAAGCAATACGAATGACTTGGCAAACAACTACTGGTATGCGAAAGCGAGGTACAGCAGGATCAAGTATTTTGTGTGGTACAAAATACATCAGCGATGTTTTTTTCTGTGTGCATGGAATAATAGATACTAGAATAGGACCTCGGTTCTATTTTGTTGGTCTTCGGAACCCCGAGGTAATGATTAATAGGGATAGATGGGGGCATTTCTATTGCGATGTTAGAGGTGAAATTCTTGGATCGTCGCAAGACGAACAGAAGCGAAAGCATTTGCTAAAAATGTTTTCATTAATCAAGAACCAAAGTTAGAGGTTCGAAAGCGATCAGATACCGCCATAGTTCTAACCATAAACGATGCCAGCTAGCGATCCGCCGATGTTCCCCGGATGACTAGGCGGGCAGCTTCCGGGAAACCAAAGCTTTTGGGTTCCGGGGGAAGTATGGTTGCAAAGCTGTAACTTAAAGGAATTGATGAAAGGGCACCACCAGGAGTAGAACCTGCGGCTTGATTTGACTCAACACGGGAAACCTCACCAGGCCCGGACACCGGAAGGATTGACAAATTGATAGCTCTTTCTTGATTCGGTAGGTGGTGGTGTATGGCCGTTCTTAGATGGTGGGGCGATTTGTCTGGTTAATTCCGATAACGAACGAGACTCTAGCCTGCTAAATAGGCGTACCTTGAGCTGTCTTGAAGGCCCCCGACTTCGATCGGGTGGTTTTTACTACCGAAGTACTAACAAATCTTCTTAGAGGGACAGGCGGCGTCTAGCCGCACGAGATCGAGCAATAACAGGTCTATGATACCCTTAGATGTTCTAGGCCGCACGCGCGCTACACTGAAGGAACCAGCGTGTTCTCCCTGACCGAAAGGCCCGGGTAACCCGCGGAACCTCCTTCGTACTAGGGATTGGGGCTTGCAATTATTCACCATGAAAGAGGCATTCCCAGTAAGCGCGTGTCATAAGCTCGCGTTGATTACGTTCCTGCCCTTTGTACACACCGCCTGTCGCTACTACCGATTGAATGATTTAGTGAGGTCTTCGGACTGGTACACGGTAATGTAATTTTACGTTACCGATTGTGCCGGGAAGATGACTAAACTTGATCTTTTTTTTCACTTTTCTTCACTACAGCTTCATCTTCACATACTAACGTCCCCCTGCAAGGCAGTGCGCTTCCACTGGCACCGTTACCTCGACAAAGTTATGAACGGAACATTCCACACATCCCCATTTGGGGCAGTGTCACCATCATAGTTTTTGTCGAGGAAGCAGGTGGAGGCTACTTTGACGAAAAAATTCATGTTTAATTTTTTCTTATTCATTTAACCGTACATTTATACAATTAGAAAACGCATGCTAACTTTCTACAAGATTCTTCACGTATATCACAGAAAACTCTAATGCATTTTAAAATTGTATAATGTACGATCTCACAAATAAGAGAAAATTAAATATGATTTTTTATTCTTTAAAGTAACCTTATATTAAATTGAAATTAATCAATATTGTACTAAAACCCCAAGATACCGTGGTTTGCTTTGCATGAATTTTGTAAATTTGACCTTGAGATGATGGGACCAAATCGACACCAAATTCGGATTCAGCGAACTCAAAAGATGTACATGGTCTGGTCCGTGGGTTTTGATTTTTTTTTGTGTGGCTGTCATAATTTATAATATATTTCTTCCACCTATCCTACACCCTTTGAATTTTACCACGATTCGCAGCAGGTTAATCCCAGTCGCAGGATTTCTAAACGCACTGGCTGGTTTCCTCTGTAAATTGGCCAGTAATTGGTACTTCGATCCCTTTTTAGTACCAATTACTGGTTTTGCCTTTCGGCAATGTTAATTTCTACAACTACAAAAAATTATTAAAAGTCAACAAAAAAAAAAATTTAATTTTTCCCACCAGCCAGTTCACCGCGGGTTCAAATCTGGCACTCAGTTCGATTCTTGTCGTTTGGTTCGAATCTATTGAGGCTGTTCACTGTACTAGCCTTTCTTAGGCTAGCAACTGGTATTGATTGCACGCTCGTCACAAATTTTGTCGAGTGTTCAATCCCCTGCTGCGTCTGTTCACAACCATTTTTTTTTTTTTATAAAAGAAATCTAGAATCTCGCTCGCAAATTATTTCGCCTAGGCGCACTGTATCTAATTAATTCTGTTAATGTCAACAGCAATTTTCCCGATTTTTCCTACTAAGGACTTTTACCCCGAGAAGGTTTGCTGTTGGTTGTCTATAGCTATTTCCAAATAGAAATCTAAACCAAACTTTAAAAATCCGAAAAAAATGTTGGGATTCGAACTTGTTGTCGTTGAAGTCTAAATTTCGCACTATTCCCAAGCACACACACGTTTGGGGCGCCAGTTGTCACGGGGTGGATTTTATTCACCAAATGCTTTCACCTGTGCAATTTGATGTTCCGAACCCGGGCCATTCGGTTCACCTTTCATTGACCCTGATTAAGTCGCAGACGCCTCAACGTCCTGCAATTGCGATCTTAATCTGGTGTCTTACCGTGTAACACGCGAGAAGGTATCTCGCGCTTTTATTTCTTACCAGTGACTCGAACTCACCTCTAGTCACTGATTTTGTGTGCCTGCTGCTCAGTTCCCCACGATGCACTTTCTCTAGTGCAACGACCGAGAAGGCGGCGGGGAACGGGGAATGGTTGGAATGCGAAATGACAACTCAATAGGTTAAATGTAAATAAAGATAGGTTAGATTTAATAACGTTAAAAAGGTAAAAGATATAATAGTCATAAGTCCTAACTAACGATGCGCCAGCACGGTGTGCGTAACGGCAGCTGCTCCGGAGACTGACGTCACGCCTCCTATATTATTCGCTATGTACGTGAGGTAACATACGCCACACGTACATGGTATTCTACATCACACACTTGCCGTATTACACAAAGTACACGGCAAGTGTATTGAGAGATGAGTCGCGCTCGTTGCGCAATACACACACACACTAGAGTGAAAGAGAGCAGGCTACACTGTTATATCGTCTGTCGTATGTTCTTGTTATTTGTCGTGCCCTTCGCACTACAAGAACGCGATATTATGCTTCGCGGATTACATTTTCAACCTCAGAGTACTACGTATGTACACGATTGAGGTTCGATCGGCAAAACAACCTACAACTCCATGTTGTATATTCGTAATCTCGCGAAGCAGGCATTGCGCGCGCGTTTTCCCGTCAACGGCCGAACGACAACAACAACATGGATGCGAGTGTACCTTGGTGTTCCAGGACCTATTTACTTGGTGGGTAGAATGTATTCCCATCCGGAGAGCTAACGGCAAGACCATACGGAAGGAATTCAAGAACAAGATCGTCTTGAGATATGGAGGTCCCAAAGTCTTCCTTCCGGATAATGCGACAGAATTTAAAAAACCGGATAATGGACAAGTATTTAGAAGAGATAGGTGTTCATCACTGTTTGGGAATTATCAATATTTTGAATTTCCTGCGGTTGCGCGATTTAGGGATAACTCAGCAGGCGATCGCGTGACGGCAGCACTTGTCAGCTGTTCTCTACGGAATAGCAGACTCGCTACACTGATTAGCCGAGGGTGGCAAAAACTCATGCTGTCTCTCTCACTTTTACACATGTAAATGAGTGAGACACTGATTTGACTTACGCCTCGATGACACGTTCAAAGCGAAGAAGACGTATGTGCTCCTGCTCACTCACTCTTCATCTGTACAACGTGCTCGCCACGCGGCCGCTTGTATTTCTGGTACGACTCACTCTCTGAACGTCTGTACAGCGTGCTCGCCATGCGGCTGATTGTACTTCAAGTCTATTAGGGGAGGAATAAGGAACAGAGATAAGGATACAGAGACAGAGAAGATGTAGGAACAAAAGTGACACAGAGCCTCAGGTGGGGCCAAATTCTCACTACAACTATATAATATAGGGAGATACATATTATATATTATATATTATAAATCATTTTTTCAGGTAGTTTTGGCCAAAGAGACCACTAGGTATAAGACCGTCTTAAAACCTTGTATGGAATACAAAGCTCTTCTAGTAATGTCTTTTTTTCATAACTCCTAGAGCGATCCCACCGCTGGCACCAAAAATTTGTTACAACTCGAGTATTTGACATTTGAAGTCTTTGAATAGAAGCGCGTTTCTGTAATGATCGCCAGGTTGACCAATTAGATTGTGGGAACGTTGCTCGATTAAGCGCTAAAGCGCAGTGAGTTGTAGAGTATTTGAAATGACTTGAATACTTGTCTTGATTTAACCTTGTTGTTTATTTAAAATTATCTAACTTTAAATATTTTAACTTTAACAGGTTTGATTACAGTAAACCTTAATTTAAAAAATGACTTTATATAATTATAGAGGTTGCGCGCTGATAACTACGAAACCTATCATGAGCTTGATAGCGACTGACCACCGCAGCTCGGGTCCCTTCGTGTATATCCTTGATTCAGACCTGAGAGAGAGATGGAAAGAGCCAGTGCCTCTGGCGGCGGAAAGGTTAATCTCCCGAAGTTGGTTTTGAGGCCTAAGAGCGCTTAGAAAGAGTGGAGGCCTCCCTCTCTTCATGGGCATATCCGTTATGGGTTTTGTGGTGACAAAACCTACTGTGGATGCCTAGGTTTGGTCAGAAAATCCCCTCTTGATTTACAGCGACTGCACTTATCTTCTGATTGGTTTCCCTCTAAATTGCTTTGAGTCACGTAGCCCTCTGAGTTATGTACGTCCTTGGGCTCGATGGTTGATGCAACGTTACGCAATATGTTTCTTGATTTTCGTTGCATTCCTTGAATTCCTGTAAACAGAGCCTTTCCCTAACTCTGAGCAACCATTGCTTAGCTAGTTAATACGTTTCTAATCATTTGTTATCTCGAACTAAGCAATCTAAGTAGTTGTTAAATATTTATTATACGTTTTCTCGTTAAACTCCTCTCTAAATGTTATTATAAGTTAAACCCATCTATAAACTTTATCTTACGTTGAGCCCGTTTATTCTAACCTCATCATTACCTGAATTATTCGCTAGCGCCATTAATTAATTACATTATCGATTTCAATTTATTTAAATCATTTACCTTACTTGTTGAAATATTTTAGATTCATTGTAGAGTGACCCTAAATACGTCGATACTCGTTAATATGAACGCTGTTCATCATATATTACTCTGTGTCTCCAATGGGATAACAAGATGCGCTTGTCACACTATCGTTTCTGTCATTGGTCGTTGTAGGCGCGTGTCCCTGCTCCCGACCAATGAGAGATGAGAACGCATGATGACAAGCGCACGCTTGTTACCCTATTGTAGAGACCGCCTTATACGACCACCGTAACATGACTTTGCGAGTGTCTACATAGCGTCTCATGTACCATGTCTCTTGTCCCATGTCTCAAGCAGGAAAAAAATCGTTATCAAACATCTAGCATAGTCGTGACTCATTGCAATAGATTAACATATTGAAAATCTGCCATGGATCACGAGTATGCTATGTAGACACTCGCTTAGGTAGATGTTACATGACCGCTAAGGGAGTCGCCACAAATAACCCGTGGCGTGCCGTACCGTGCCGTGCCGTGCCGTGTCGAGTGCTTTTCAAAACGAGTGTGCCATCTGTCAACAGTATTTCGTCCGTGTTTCAACACTCTAAGCGCTTTTTTAAAACAGGAAGTTTGCCATCTATGATCCTTTGTTTGCAACGAAGAAAACGGGGTAGTGCTTCGTTGCTCCGAAATTTTATATTTAAAATTATTGCAAAATAAGTAAGTTTTCGTGCAATAAACCTTAAATATTAAGTTTTTACTAAATGTAAAATTATTGCAAAATAAGTAAGTTTTCGTGCAATAAACCTTAAATATTAAGTTTTTACTAAATGTAACATTATATTGTAATATCTTTTTCTTTGTTTTACAATACAGATCAAAATAAAATTTTATTTTTATTTATTTTTAACTCATTGAAGTGATGGGTTAAATCCAAATTGACTTTTTTAAAATCTAAGAAGATTTTTCAAAAATACATATAAAATAGTACTTTCTGTGCTAAAGGTGTAAAATAAAACTAATTTTTTATTATTTTTTTCACCAATAACTGGAAAAGTCGAAAGTATATTTTTTAAATATTGGGTGCGAAATTTAAGTTTACTTTTTGTTGTGTGGGGGCCCAAAGTTGTTAATACTCAACAATTAAAAACTAATAAAATTCATATTGTATACTGTAACGCTCACCAGTGAGCATTACAAGTAAAGACAGCACGTTTGTATAGGACCATGCGAAGCTCCTATTATGGCATTTGTACCCCGATCCAGATGAAGATGACATAGCTCCTGCCATCCCTACAAATACTTTAGCCCAGATATTAGAGGACTACATCTACTCTTTTGTTAATCTTCCTCTATCTGGCATATGAAGGCGTTAACACATTAAGTGCCTTCGCTGCATCTTTTCCGTCGCTGGAATTGTATATTCCCGGGGAAATTGTCGTTTGTAGACACCATAGTGAGACACCGTGGGCCTACGCACATATGCTTGTTATGTATTTATTAGCGTGTGCGCCGCTGTCTCATGTTTTAGACGAGAGAGAGAGAGAAAGATAGATATATAGATAGATGTAACTTTATTTTCCTTCACGGCAAAAATTTAAAATACATTCAAAATGTACACAAGCAACACAAGAATATCAGATATTATACAATACAAAATATAGTAGGTGTCAAGCACTCATAAACAAAGAAATATAACTTAAAAACAAAGCAAAAAACGCAGTCCAGATAAATCAAATATATAACTTAGAATAAAACTTAAAACAATATAAAAATACATAGTCAAAAAACAAAAATATAAACTTAGAATAAAATACGCAGTCAAAAAAAAAAAAAAAGTAAAAAAATATAAAACTTGAAAGATATTAGAAATATTGCAATCTTAAAATTTCTATTTAAATACTGGAAAAGCAATCTTAATACTAATTAAAACAGAAGTAATCACAATCAGTGGAATAGTTTTTATCACAGTGATATCACAGTCGTCAATTTATCGATTTTTATATTAAGTCAAACTTATAGCTAATCTATATATATCGTAGTCACTGGAAGCTCCAGACCGCTTACGAGGGCTAGGACTTGCGATCAAGAAAATATTGACGCACCGCCCTCTTGAATGTACTGTATGATGGGATCTGGCGTAGGGAGAGGGGGAGCGAGTTCCAGAGACGCGCGCCCTGAACTTGAAAGGACCTTTCACCCGTCTCATATGAAACCGAGGGAATCTTTAGCTCCGGCTGCACTCCCCTGCTGGAGGGCCTAGGATTGTACTTCTCGAAAA
>JAYJLV010103929.1:0-11808 GCA_036873485.1 Torymus texanus | reverse complement strand
ACTGTCGGCCAGCAGGGGTTCCTTCGTGTAGAAACCCTACAAGTGTTTAACACTCTTATAGTACGTGTGGCAAGAACTCACCCCGTTACAGTATATACTAACTGGTATACTTATAAAAATTTTTAAAATTACAATAGTTACTTTTACAGTTTTTTTATAATAAAGTATACATTTGGTGGAGGTAGGAAGGTCTCTGGAGCCTGGAGGATAAAGGAGGACGGCTCCCATGGTTTGTGTAGGGCTACTGGCGAAGGATTCCACGGGTTTTTTTATATTAATTATATAAAAAGATTGTTGAATAATTTAATATAATTTCTAGATGTCGTGAAACTATAATGAAGTATTCTAAGATTTTTTTATATAATAATTATAAATAAAACAAAAAGAATATCCAACGCACGATGAACAGTACCTCAAAGGTAGTGCGGAATTACGTTCCAATAATTATATTTAATAAATATGATTATATTTAAAAAATATAATTATTAATCTAATAAATACAATTATTAATCTAAAAAAAAACAGAAAAATAAATCATTTTTGTCATTGTTCAATGACCTTTGTATATAAAAGAACAGAAATTCCCGTGTAGGAGATTCGAACCCGAACCAAAAAAATTGATAATCAGGAACGTTATCCACAGGACCAACATCATTTACGTATACAAACGGCATGAACGTAAATAAACTGTTCCCCCATTTGGTTTAAAGATAGAAGTTTAACGTTAACTTGTTTTGGAATATCTTTTTTATTCTTTATGGAATAAATATTGATAAATGATATTTTTGTAATGCATAGTTTATCAGTAGTATATACGAGTATGCATATACAATGTCTGCTGTGTTACCATCGCAGCCGGTATCGGTGGTAAGATCATAAGGTGGTTATCGACCGTGCATCAGCTCATGAAACATTCAGAAATTGACTGCCGCACTGCGCGTGGTCGGGGTGCGTACTGCGCTAGGGTTGCCTCACTCTCCGTATAAGCTTTGCGCTTCTATTAGCGTCTATCTTCTTTGCCGCTGCTGCCAACTTGGGCCCGAGAACTCTCGGCTGCTGGCTACGACCTAGCCTTACCTCTAGCAGCCGGTGCTCCCGTACAACCCCGCTTTGCTGACAAAGTGGTTTTGAATCCACGCTTACCTTTCCCGTTACCGATGCTTCTCCTGGAGGCGGGGCCTGCGACTAGCTGCAGCTGCAAAGAAAGCGTAGAGGGCGGTATTCGGAAGCATGCACGGGTTGTGAACGCTAAATGATAACACGTGACTCAACAGTTAAAATTTTACAGGAAGGTTTATTCAACGAATGACACGATATATAAACGCGTAGGCCGAGATTTGGCGAGATGAATCTCGCTCCCAACGTGGACGCACGCAGTCGCTGTACAGCAGCGTCGGTTATTCGTGACGGGGGAGAATGTCCACGCTCCCGTCACTAACGCTAACACCTCGTACTAAAAACACCTACTCCCACTTTGGCTGGCCAGCCATCGCTCGACGCAGCCTTTCTCCCTCGCACTCGCTGCAATAGGAAGCCGTGGATGGATCACGTCTCACTGTACCCGTCCTCGTCGAGTTCCTATCTCTTTCGCTTTCTCACGCTCACTCTTCGTTGGTGACCGCATTGCGGCGGTCACTCTCGCAGCGGCACGGCGGCTTCTTCTTCTTCTCCGTCTACCTTGTTCGCGCCCCGCACGGCGCGCTACCGATCCCGATCCGTGTGAGCGCGCGAGATTCACATCTCGCAACGCTATATACGTGATTATTCGGACCTTACATCAGCGCCCGTGACAGTATGTTTAATTGGAAATCTTATAATTCATATATAATGAAAAATAATATTACCTTTTATAGATGAAGATTTTTGTTTCGTTCTATTTAATCTCATTTTAAGAATTTTTCATTTTTAACGCCCCTCCACTTGTGAATAACTGTAATAATATGATTTCCAAGCTTACAAATGTATGTTTTCGTATGTGTGCGTATGTTCATGTGCAAAAATCAATTACTTTTCATTATAAATTTTGCCATTATATAATATTAATATCAACTGATCAATAATTGATACTGTTGAATTTATATTTTAGCTATAAGTTTAGGTGCAGGTGAAAGAGAAAGAGAGAGAGAGAGAGATACAGACAAACAGACAGAGAAAGAGAAAGATAGAGAATGTTCATGTTTACCTGTCTATAATTCCTTCACTCACGACGAATACAGGATTTAAGTGTTTTGAAATTATTTAATACTTCAAAATAATTCAATTTCTTTAACGAATATAACTTGTTGAACATATTACTCGTGTAGTATATGTATGAAGATTTATGTTAATTTATAAATCAACGATTCGGAAAGAAGATTAAAGGTGAGTTTATAAAAATCTACTTTCGCTTTTCTCATAAATAAAAATATTATTTTCTTTTTAATTTAGCTTAATATGTACATTTAAAATGATAATGATAATATAGACCACGAAAAATGTTTATATTAGATATTTTTTATTATAATATGTAGTAAAAATTCATAATTGATGTTGCACATTTGCAAGAGTTCAAGTCTTCTCTCCGTTTCTAAATCAGTATAATAACTTTTCATAGATAATGTTCTAACTTTAATTTAAACAATTTATTCCCATTTACGGCATTGTTACACGGAGAAAAATGTTTAATGAATAATTACTATACTGTCTAAATCATCTGACTCAACTGCTAATGTTTTATGTGGAGTTAACAGTCGGTAAGCCGTCATAACCTCAAAAAATTCATCATTTTCTTCGCTTCGGAAATAATATGATTATAATAAATTATGAGTTTTTACAACTATTTTATAATATAAAAAGCAATACGTAGCATATTTCCCATAAAACAGTGTTAATAAACTTATTAGAATGCAGTGTTATTGTTATGGGATAAGACGATGTGTATAGCATATGTAGACGAGTCGAAACACGGTACGCATAAGCATGCATTGGCGCAGCGGTAAGTGTGCTGCTTCCGGATCGGCAGACTGGAGTTCGATTCTACTCGGGGTCTCTCGTTTTTTCAAAAATAAAATTATTGTTTCTTCTTTAATTTAGCTTATATATGTATATTTAAAGTGAGGTCGGTAAGGGAGATCGGGAAAAATATTTTTTAAATTCTGTCTTTTCGCTTTACTTTCCAAAATAGTAAATTTCGTGATCGATGTTATAAAATTTATTTTTCTGCCCTCCGGCCGGAAATCGCCAACTTTCCGTTGCGCGAAACGAAGTTGTCGCTTTTCGGCTCCGTCGAGAAGAAAAATAGTATACACACCATGGCCAGTAAAAAAGGAAGCCTCAGATCATATGTAATCGTCAGCCGAGGCGATGCCCAGGTTTCTTACTTTACTGGCCATGGTATGTAATATACTAATATTTCAAGTCTGCGCCCCCCCGTTCTATACAGTATATAGTAAATTTTAAGAGACAATATATTAATTTTTCGTTAAACATATTTCACCAGGTAGAATTAAAATATTTCATTGCGGAATGAAATTTCGTTCACATAATATTGTAATATATTTTTTATAAATGAATAACTTATTTCGTTTTCTTTTTGCTGCAATTAAAAAACTTGTCAATAAAATTAGTAATAAATAAAAAACTCAATAGAAAAGTTTTTGATAACAAAAAGGTTTCTTGTCAGTTTGAATATTTGCTTTCGTTAAATTTAAAATACAATGGGTTTAACTGAAAAACAAAAATTAATTGTAAAAGCTCATGTACTGGTGATGCATCTATGTTAAATGATGAACACATTTTTTAATTTAATAATATACTTAAAAATTGTTCATCTTTCACTATGCAATCATCGCTATTGTTTCAAAGACCTGATAATATCATTTCAATTCTAATTAATTGTGAATATATACAATTACTATTCTTAGGTAATTCTGAAAAAGGTCATTGGATTTGTATGTACTATAGCAATAACATTATACATATTTATGATAGTCTTAATGCTAAATGCTTAAAAGGTGAAGATAAAGTTTTCATCAATAGATTAATTCCAAACAATCCTGAATTAAAAAGTACTTTTGGAACAGTGCAGTCATAAACTAATTCTTACAATTGCGGAATATTCGCGATAGCTTTTGCTGCTTCTATTCTCTTTAAAATATGTCCATGTAGCTTATCTTTTGATATTTCTAAAATGCGATTACATTTATTAAAAATATTTGGAACACGTAATATAAGAATGTTTCCACTTTAACAAAATTCTGCCTATGAATATATAAACTATGATTTTTCAATGATTCAGATACTAAGACCTATCATTCATTAATATGTTTTTATCGAACAAAAATTAAATTTTAATGCTGAAGAAATTAATATGATAGAAAGAAATATTCAAGCACAATTAATATTTCACCAAAATAAAATTATGAACTTGTATAGTAGACATAATAAATCTTGTACAGAGTGCATTATTCCAATGGAAATAGATGATGGTAATGCATCATTCAATTCATTACATTACAATGATATAATTATAAGTTTGGAAAATACTGCCTTAGAAAAAGTGTCGTTGCTGAGTAAAAATGAAATTTCTAAAAATAAGGATAGGAATAGAGTAATAAATAATAATGACTACGTATACGAAGATGAACCTGAAAAGATTTTATTCCACAACGAATATGTTTATCTAACAAAAAGAAGATGAGAATAATTTACAACCAAAAGACGGGAATTAGAAAAAATTCAAAAGATGGGGACTGATGAATAAAAAAAAATTACATGAAAAAGATGCATTACGGAAAAAGAAACTTACTGGAAAAATAAAAAGTAAAACTCTAATAAATTGGAAGAAATTAAAAATTAAAAAAAAACACGAAAAACAGAAAAGATAAAAAATATGAACAACGATGAATTAAGAAAGGAACGCGAAAAAGAAGCATTACGTAAAAGAGAAACATATATAAAAAATAAAAATAGTGATAGTAGTAAAATAGTTAAAAAGAAACTAAAGTGAAAAATACAGACATGGGAAAAAACACAAAAAATGAATTGCGATGAATTAAAGAAGGAATGCGAAAAAGAAGCATTACGTAAAAGAGAAGAATATATCAACAATAAAAATAGTGATAGTAGTAAAATAGTCGGAAAAAAAACTAAAAAAACAAATGCAGAAATTGTAAGAAAGGCAAAAAATGAATAGTGATGAATTAAAAAATGAACGCAAAAAAGAGACAGTACGATAAAAAGAATCTTATTCGAAAGTAAAAAGTAACGGATGTAATAATAATGTAATAATAACCAATGAGTATTCCTCAAATAAGTAAACACACAGATCCCATGACATATCCACTCATTTATCCAAATGGAGATTACGGATGGATGCCTAATATGAAATATAAAAATTGTAGTAGTAATATATCAAACTTATAATTTTATAATTTGTAACATGGCAAATTGCCATGATACAATAAAAAGAGCAAGCTTACTATACAGTCAGACTTATAGCAATGTCAGAAAAACTACTGTAAATAAAGCTTCCCTAGGAAGCCTGAACAGTACACAAAAGTGTACATGCTACGTAACAGGACCCCTGAGGCGAAGCTCGTTACCCCGGCGAACCCTGTGTATATCGACTAAGTAACTACCTACCCGCACTGAGAGCACATTTTACATGTATAGTTCCCCTCCCTAGCCCTAAAAGACTATCCCCTCACCTGTGCACTAGGCACTTTAACTTTAAACGGCGATGACAACAGCAGCCGGCATCGGCACAAGTAAACAAAGCTGCTACTACGGCAGACGCGACATGATCGCGCTTGCTCGACTGTGCTCGGGCCCCTTCGCAATCCACGCATGCGCGCAGCGCAATGGCTCACGGCACTGGGGAGCGAGGGTACGTAACACTCACAGGGAGTGCAAATCACTTAATCTCCTGTGGTTCAGCACTCAAGAAACGCGCAAGAAGACGACCGGTATCACTCGCCATCAGCCTTCGTCGCCGCGTCAACGTCAACAGACTGCGAGAGCCCGACAAACTCCACCTTCTTCACCTCGTCAGCGACAGCCCACTACTAGAACGACAAGTGCAGCACCGACCATCACCGGAGCCCTTGCGTGAACTCCACCGTTGTAAGTATACAGTTTTGTCAAGGAACCCCTTTTCTCTAATTCCCTTCCACTCCATACAGTGTGTGCGGTCACGCGAGTACGGTAGTTTTTAGTACCTTCGAGTATGATTTCGCGTTCGTGGTGTCACCGGGATACGAGAGTCGCGTGGGGGCGGTTGTACGCCTGAAGAACCCACGATCTTTCTCCCCTTTGTAGATAGTCTCATGCAACGCACCACGTGAGCGGCTAACGCCCGTTTTTATACCAATAAATACATTGTGATCCGTATCGAAATTGAGTGTTAAGATCCTTTTATTTTATCTCCCCAAGCAATTAATAGCCCGTAGCCCGACCGTGGGTTACAAATTGGCGCAGTCTACGTGGGGCCGAGTAACGCGGAAGCCCAGTGAAAAAACCCGTGTGCATTCAATTCACCGTGCACTTACAGGTGTGGACCCCGGATGCTTGCGCAATATTCACGCTTCGGCCTCCCTGCTTGAGTTCCCTTCCCCGGATTTATTTAATTGTTTTTTGTTGTGAATAGAATTTTAGTCCCCCTGTTCCCTATTGCATTCGATTTAATTAGTTTTGCTTTTTCGCGCGTTGGATAAAGTTGCCGAGGAACTTATTAGCTTGACAAGCTCGTGTGTAAATGAGATCTACGATCTCTTCCTTTTGTTTGGATCCGACCCGCTAGAGTATAAGAAGCAGTCAGTTAATTCGAGTAATGATACGTGTATCAAGAAAAGTAGTTTAAGTAATTTAAGTTTGAATGAGAGTGAAAACTCCAGTCTAAGTATACTTAGTTTGTTAAGCCCCTGCGAAAATGAGATCCAGGATCTCTCCCGTTTAGTTTAATCCGATAGTTTTTGTGATTTTAGTTTTAACTTAAGTAAAATGTATAGTACGCCAAAAAGTTTTAGCAGCGATAGTTTTCTGACCTCAGCTGGCGCCTGTGGTTGGGGTCAGGTCTGTTGTGACGACGCATAGCGCAGGGTATACTACTCACATATTAAAGCAAATCAAAATAATAAATCTAATCTTGACTTAATTTTTTCAAGTACAAATATCTGCGATAGGATGGAAGTAGAAGTATATCGACTCGGAAATAAGCTTATACAAAAAAAAGTTTTTAAAATTAAAACCATTCGCACTGACTGACACCAATTCATAAATAGATTAGAAATTAAATGTGATACCTTTTTTCAGAAAATTTTATTCTATCGAAAGCTGGCGAAAAATATGATACATTTTCTAAAATAATAATTGAGGAAATTGAGAACAGTACTCCAAAAAAATCGAAATAAGATATGTAATAACAAAAGAACACAAAATCAAAAACATTGGTGGGATTCAGAATGCGAGAACATAAATAAAAATCGCCAAGACGAATACAAAAAGTGGGATAATACAAAAACCATGGAATCTTTTATAAATTATAGAAAACAATGTGCAATAGCTAAGAGAACGTTCCAAAAGAAAAAGAATGAATGTTTCAGAACCTTTGCTGAATGCATAAATTTTCGTGTTGATCCAGGATATGTATGGAATAAATGCAGAATCATTAGTAACAGCTGGGTCAAAATCAAACCTACACACCAATCAGAAAACTTACAAATAGAAGAAAAAGTTGAAAAATCGCTTTAGAAAATAAGTTCACCCTGAGATCCAACCAATCCCTTTTCTCTTCCACCACACATCGATAATGTAGTTCTTTCAACTAGTTTTGATTTCCAAGAACTAAATATTGCCCTCGAAGAGAAAAAGGTAAATTCTGTTCCCGGTATGAACGTGATAGATAATGATATTTTTTTAAAACTCCCGCTAAACTACACATTCATAATGCTAGACACATAGAATGAAATGTTTAATGAGAGCGAATTTCCTTGCGACTGGAAAAACTCTTTTTTACATTTTATACCTAAATCGGATGGTATAAATATGCGCCCCATTGCATTATCTTCGTGTCTTTGTAAGCTATTGGAGGCCTTAATCAAAAACAGATTACAATGGTGGATGGAGCAGAATAAGCTTTTGCGAAACAGTCAGCACAGCTTCCGTAAATGTTTATCATGCGTAGATAATCTCACAAATTTACACTTAGAATCGATGAAGCTTTTCTAGACAAAAGAAAAGTTCTAGCAACATCCCTAGACGTTGAAGAAGCATTCGAGAATGTAAATATTGACATCTTGATATCAAACTTAGCTTACATAGGTTGCCCCAAAAACGTGCTATTATTTATAATATTCTGAAGGAAAGAATAGTATTCACCAACTACACCGACAGTACACCCTACCATGTTTATAAAGGAGTTCCTCGAGGAGGAGTTGGTGGAAAGATGCACTTTTCATCATGCTAAACAAGAGCAAGGTGAATCAATCGCTGAATTTGCGACGAAGTTAAAGGAGTTTTAGCTTAATTGTAACTTGTCTGTTCTAAAAATTGCTCTACGAGATCAGTTTGTATGCGGCATACGTGAACAGGCAACTCGCATTGAATTATTTAAAACGCAAAATTTAACGGTTGATAAAGCATTGACAGAAGCTACCGCTCATGAAAGTGGAATGAAAAATGCAGCTAGTGCAACAAAGACATTGAATAATATAACTACAAGAAAAGAGATTTATATAATAAAATCGAATCGTGACGAAAAATTCCAAAGGCAGAGTCCGAAGCAAAATCAAAATAACTCCAAATATGGACATCGTGCAACACATTCCAAGCAGCCGTCAAATGTAAGCAAAAGCGAGAGTAGCAAAAGTATACAGGGCTACTGCCGTGGTAAGCCGAACCACTTTGCGAATAAATGTAAATATCGTTTTCGAGAGTGTAATGTTTGGCAAAGGAAAAGGCACTTGGAAATCATGTGTAGGAGCAAGTCAGAAACAACGGAACCAACAATGAAGTATCTCCAAGCGGACATTGATTCTACAGACGAACATAGGGGCGAAGATAATCCGTACACGCGACATGACTTTTTTCCATTAAAAGAGTAAACGATTTACGGAACAATAAATATGACTTACGCAAAATCAAAGCGGAGCTGATGTTATTAAACATAAACATAAATAATGTAACGTTGCCGATGGAAGGATATTCCAGGACTTATGTAACCGTTATATCTGAGTTAACAAAAGAAAAATCGTTTTCCAATTTGAAAATAAATACGACCAACGCGATGTTATACGGGTACGATGGAAAGGAGCTTCCACCAGTGGGTTACTTAGAAAATCTAAACGTGACGTTAAATGATTGATACATAAGTACCATTAATTATTTAAAATATTTTAAATTAATAAAGTCGCTACACGCGTTACAAATAGCAATTTAAAAAACTTCCCGTGCAGATCTAAATTCAAATCTCCCGCGGCTTTGGACGTAGTGTAGTTCGCGCGCCGCCGCTACGCGGCGCGACTCCTCTCTCGCGACTCCTCTATCCGATTCGCGACGCCCGCGGGGATAAAGGCCAGTGCGATCGGCTCAACCGGGATCTTTACATCTATTTACTCATTATAGATGGTCTCGGTAAATACTTACCTAGTTTAAAAGAGATAAATAAAGGTTCAGACCAAATATTTTTGGGCTCGCAATTTAGTGTTACAATTAATTGTGACGGACCATTACCGGTCCATTCTTCTTCTATCTCCGCCCACCCTCCTCTCACATCCAAAATCAGCGTTGGCCTCCGGATGAGCTCTCCAGCGGCTCTAAAGGCGGAGCTCCAGCTCGCTTACTCTCTATTGGCGGAGAGTAACCGGCTGCTCACCTTGAAACGTTTGCGGCGTTCACAGCATCGGCGGAACACAGGGTCCCAAACTGACAACGGCACACCCCCAACTCGGGACGTCGGCACCCAGACGGACCAAGGGGAAACCTCCATCTGCAGGGTCAGCAGTGAGCACATTAGCTCCACCTCTTCCGCTTCACGTCGATCAAGGAGGTCGCCGGCAAGAGACCTGCCAATCTTCAGCATCTGTCGCCAGATAGAGACGGATTCGCCCACCCAGAACCCGACCGACCATCGCCCACCATTACAAATTGTGGTGCGTCGGATTCAGAAGAGATAGAGCGAGCGGTCATCCGCTCGTACAACGCTTCTCCGCTCACCAACTAAGAGGATCCCCACCGCTCCGGAAAAGTTGGGGAAACGGCCCCGCATCACCGCCGTCGAGATGGTTAGGCCTCCGCACTGCGCTGATGCCAGCGCCTGTGCTCTAGATCTAACGATCATGCCGTAAGGGCAAGTTCATAGCCCAGCGACATTTTTTAGTGGATTAGTCCTCTACAGGATTAACCCCGATATAACTCCTAAACATAAGGCGAAAGCCTTCCCTCCCTTAAAAGAGCTGGACCACTCTTAGAAGTGGACCCTTCTAGCTCCTCAGGAGCCAAGCCAGGCGGGCTTTCTCCCGCCTAGACTTCCCTCGAGTCGACGTGGAGGGGTCCGAGCAGTGTCCGCCCTCCACGCAACTGAAAGCACCATCGAACTGGAAACGGTCCCAGCGACCGGCAACGTGGGGACAGCGCCTCTGCGGGCCTTCTCAGCCCTGCGTTCACTGCTGACGTCAGCTCCGCGCTCTCACTCTAATAGAGCGCCCGAATAAGCACTGACGCAACGTGGGAACATCGCCTCTGCGGGCCTTCTCAGCTCTGCGTTCACTGCTGCCGTCAGTTCCGCGCTCTCGATTAAGAGCGCATAGTCAAGCTCTGACGCAACGTTAAGGCGACGCTTCTGCGGACGCTTAGCCCAAACCCCGTTACGTCAACCGGCGCTCTGCTACGATCGGCGTTGAGCTTCGCTCTGCCGACCGCTTCGCATCAGCAACATTCCGTAGCGCCTCTTTGCGCACCGAGCCTTCCTTGGTGCAAGGCAAATGCACCACCATCACTCTGCCGTTGGCTTTTAACGCGTTGCTCCCTCGAGATCGAGCGACACGCCTGCATCATGATCAAACGCGAAAATTAGACTGTTTAGTAATGGAGGGCTCGGATTCTCCACTGATCAGTCAACAATGGCTTGCGGCGTTTGGCTTATGGCCACGTGATCTATTTCAAAACGTGTTGTAACAAAATATAGAAGATAATAAATGGGTAAAATTGAACGTTGATGAAGTACTCGGAAAAATAATATCAGAATTTAAGGAACTCTTCAGTGATATACCGGAACTTTATAATAAAAGTAAAATTAAAATTTAGGTTAAAGAAAATGTCACGTAACGTATGCCTTAAAAGATAAAATTTAAAAAGAAATAAATAGGCTAAAAGATCATGGGCACCTAAAAGCAGTGGAAACGAGCGATTGGGGAACACCAATTGTACCCGTAATTAGAAGTAATGGCGACGACCGTATTTACGCTGATTTTAAATTAACTTTAAACCCCCATTTGATAATACCCAAACGCTCGTTTCCGCGGATTGATGATATTTCGGAAATTCTACGACAGGGCCTGACGTATTCACAGCTTGACCTTCCTCATGCCTACATGTAAGTACCAGTGGAGGAAGAGTCGCGAAAACTGTTAACAATAACAACCCATTTAGGTCTCTTTCAGTATATGAAAGTGCCAGAAGGCACGGCGCCAGCCACTGCTGAATTTCTCATTTTTCTCAAAGTGTAATTTTGAGTTTACATAACGAAGAAGTAAAAATGTTAAATAATAAAATATTAAATTTAATTAACAGTGAAGCAGTAACATATTATAGTATAGATCACGCAATACATAA
>JAYJLV010103918.1:0-11809 GCA_036873485.1 Torymus texanus | reverse complement strand
GAATAGATTTACATTATTGAAAGATCCATTTTTTTTTATTTATGCGCGCTTGTGAGGTTCTCCCGTCCCATTGTGCGACGTACCGAGCATCAGCACTAAATCAAAACTTCGAAACCTTTCCCCTCAACTCGGTTCCCCTCTTTTACAACTCTATATAAGAAACGAAGAGCGAAGAGAACATACGTGTGTATCCGTCCCCTGAGTGCGCAGGCTGCTCGTTACGGAGATTGAAGACGGACCGGGCGTGTAATTTTTATCAGCCGTAGACGTCTGGATCGCGTCTTAATAATGCCGAGACGTCCTTTATCGTTGCCTCTTATTTATCGCGCGATCGTTCGTTGTACCGTCGTCGTCTAACGGCTCGTAAAGTTAATTCCGGTGTGGTGTTACGTTTTTTTTTCTAGTATACAGGCGAGTGTAACGAGGGGACCGTTTGTCTTTATTTAATAAGGACTGTCATTGTGCTACGCAGATCTTGTATAGAGATGTGGGTATTTGTATTGTTGAGGTTTTTTTTTTGCAGAGTATTAAGAGAAGTGAATGGTTTCATAACTTAAAATGAATAAAGTTGAAAAAAAATATTTATATGAATTTATTTTACTATTAAAATTTTCTGTATGTAGAGTTATGTAAACGAAAATTTAATGAGTTGTTTAAGTCTTTTGCAATATGGTTTAGTTTTAAATGAAATCATTTGCCTCGTAGAATTAAAATCAAATTAAATTTACGAGACCTCCCCAAAACGCATTTCACTAATATTGATAAATTTTTCCCTTTGATGCAAAAATTCAGTCAAACGAAATTCACAAATATGTCGCATAAATTATTCTCCACTGAAAAATCTCATCTCTCCTAGTGTTCTCCGAATTTTCTAGAAACATTTAAAAAAAAAAACAAACCTCCATACACACCAACTCTAAACTCGATTAGTCCAATCGCAATTAAAAAGTAGCAACAGGCAAACTAAAATTCAAAAGCCAATTACACCATTCACACAGATACGCGTGAATTCGAAAAAACTTTCGAAAATAAAAAAAAATATACGTATCTTTTCCCAACCGGAACGGGCTTTTTTGCGTGAGATAAAAAAGGTGTAATTAAAATCTCAAAGCAGAATCCCTCGAATTCGAGGTTTAATTAGCGCACGAGCGTGCAGCTAATAAAATTTCCTCGTATAGAGCAGTTCAAAGAGGATGCATCTGTTACGTTATCTCTCTTCATCTCTCTGGTCTGGATGAAGCGTGTAACGCGAAATGAGCGTATGTAAAAAAATAGTCGGACGGAAAAAGCGCGACGCGTAGTAGTGGTATGGGCTAACGTCGTTACGCACGGAAGTGAAGCGAGAGGTCGTGAATTACAACGGCTTGGCCTAGCTTTTTTTTCGTCCGTTTCTTTTAACGCCGAGTCTGCGTGTCTGTGTATGCGTATATGGTCGCGTGAAGTTTGACAGATGACGGTTTAGAGCTATTTCGTATTTTGTTGTAGATTTAGTAAACAGTGGTATTTTTGCAACATGAAATTTATAGATTAAAATTATACCGTATTTTATGTAAAATAAATAGTCGTATAGGATATAATAAGAATATTAAATATAATATTATTTTTCTTAATTTCAGAATGACTAAATGTATACAATTAAAACGTCTCAAATAATTTTGATTAAATATCTAAAACTAAAATAATCAAAAATTAAAAAAATATGAAACAAACAAGCTATTGAAATGAATTTATTATAACTCTGTAAAATTGAATTCAAACCTATCGAACTCCCATCATTCCTAATCAAAATTGATCATCCAAAAAAAAAAAAAACATTATTACCTCGCTATATCCTAATCCCCCTACGACTCTCGCCACCCTCCACAGCTCGAAACTCCCGTGCTACAACTACCAATCAGCCCCAGAATCTCATATCGGCCAACAGAAAAAGCTCGGCGCAGTCTCGCCCGCGAAACATCTCGTCGTAACTCACATCCCTCTACATATATATATATATATATATATATATATAGCCGAAATCCGCTCTTTCACTTTCTCCCTTACCCCTGGAGCGCACAGGGGACGAATGCATAATAAGCGTCGAGTTCGAAAATAACGAGGGCAATGCGCGTCGCAACGCTGCTGAATTATGCCGCCATTCGTTTCGGCCACAGCCGCCGAGATACCAAGAGATGAAATATGGAGCCGAGACATTGGGGGGAAACTGCGAGGTGGCGCGCAAAACGCGATCGTTTGGAAAAAGTGTGTAATTGTTAGATGCATTTTTTGCGCGTGGGTTGTGCGGTTTTCGTGAATGTTTTGCCATTGTTTCGTGGTAATGGTAAGGAAAAATGATTTGTGCTGGGCTGAACATAGTGGCGAGTGTTTGGGTTAATTACATTACTTGTATAATTGAGAACAGTGATTTTGTTATATCTATACTTCTGTACTTGGTATTCGCATTTGTTGTTAATTATTATATAAATTATCGCAGAATGATGTAATTGTTAAAGGTAATTAATTTATCTGAAAAATATCAAGAATAATATAAGACATAATACTAGATTACATAGTACATTCTCTTATAACGTGTACATATTCATTTGTAATTTAATACATTAGTATTATCTATTGATGCATCAATATTCTATAATAAAATTTTGCCATTCTATCCATACAACAAAAGTTTCCAAAATTACATTGCTACCATGAACCATTGGAAAACAAAAATACTAGAAAACCCCCAACAAAATGATATCCTCTTAAATATAACATAGTCATACGAAACCTCTCAATCAAAAGAACTCGACCTTCTTAACCGTATACATATATATTCGCCGATGTCAGGGTCTCGGCTGCAATATCCACAGACATACACACAGGAGGTTCGCTTTGATTCGACGTCGCAGCCCGTATTCCGGTATTTACTGCCTCACTCGTGCACGTCTCGGCGACGTTTAATGCTCTGATTAAACTCGGATTACTGGCCAAGCGTGTCGACTCCGGAAAACTGACGCTGATCGTGCATATAAGTATTTCCACGAGAGGAAGTGAGAGGGAGAAAGAGCCGACAGGTAGTTTAGGGGATCGGGAGACGTGTTATTAGGGTATATGTATACGTGAGGTATTAGTGAGTCGATGAGGAGGTTGGATATTTCCTGCGATCGTAATTATGATTGATGTCGCTCGCGCTGCTGGATTGCGGCAACAATTCCGTTGGAGTCTTCGGTCGACTATCGTAACGAGAGATGCGGCAAGATTGTAAGCGATGTCGGGAGGTAGAGAAAAGATATATAAGTGTGGTAGTGATGAGAGTAGTATTGAGAGTAGAACACTGAGGAGAAAATATAGTTACTATTGTCATAATATATAGGTGCAAAATCGTTACAACTATATTTTATAATATAATTTACTAATAATATGGTTAATAATGCTAATAATACTAAAACATAGTATCAATAACTAATAAAATATGTATATTTTACTCAAAAAAATAAAAATCGTAAGTATATTTTGATTACTATACGATATAGTAATAATGACTAGATACATTTTTTCCAGTGAAGAAAGTTGAAGTGTGATTATTAAGCGTGCACACGCATACGCGGAAAATTAAACATATGATGTTTGAATATACAAATGTAATATTTTGAAATAGTTTTCAAAATAAGCAGGTATGACAAACAATTCAAGTTATTTTTAATTTTCTTTTCTATTATCTTTTACTCTATTGGAATATAAAGAACGAAAAATTCTTTGAAAAGTTCAAAAGTTGACAACATTCCCTTTCCTTCCAACTATAACATTCCCATCCCGCATTTAATTCTAAAATAAACGTCAGTTTTCTTTATCAAAAACACTATATATCAAATCAGTCCAATAACAACCCTGAGTGACGCCAAACGAATTAATCTCTCATTCGAGTAACTTACGGCAACCGCACCGCTCGAAATAACAATCAAGAAAACTCTCCGCCGCCTAATCTCACTTCCATCCAACCTCGCCCTTCTTAACTCCCCTCCCGTGCGACCGACTTTCTCCACAATCATCGATTCGCTCAATCAGATGCGCGCTCGCTCTATAACAAACTCCTCGCGAACTTTGCCAAACGAAGTAGTATTCCACCTCCTACTTCTCCTCCTCGAGGGGGTAGAAATCGCACAGCCAAGTTCAGAGAAGACGGAAAGCTCGGATGAAACTTGGCGTACCGCTGACGGCGCTTTCTTCAGACGATTCACGGATTCAGGGTCGTTGCGGGATGAACTTTTCCCGCGGTCTCGGGATTTTATGCGGGCGCGGGTTTTAAGGTTTTTTTTTTATTTTTTAAAGCGGCAGGTGTGTTTGTACGAAGGGAATTCACAGTGATGAAATTGTGAGTTATGGAAGTTAAGGTGAGAAGAAAGGAGGGAAAGAGTTTCAGTTTATCTAGGAATGAAGTTTTATGTTGGGGAACGTGTTGGGAAACTGCGACAACGGTAGAAATCTTTTTCACCGGGATATATAGAGGGAAGTGTCGTGATTTTTTTTTTTGAGGTTGAAATATTTTCAAGGCTATATACGTTGTATGAAATTGTAAAGTTTTAATTGTATTGGGGTGGAATTGATAGACCGTGTCGAGAGCTGAAGTTCTGAAATCAAGCAATTGAATCAGAGCCGGAGTAGCTAAGATAGTACGATTCGTTAGTGCTTGAATGTAATCAAGTTCTAAAACTGGGCAATCGAAGGCGTTGCCGAGGTTATATATGAACGGTTCATTAGGTTAAACTAAGATTTTTGATAAATGTGCGTATCCGATGTTACGGACGCACCATTTACTTAAAGCCGTAGTTATACGTATTGCAAAAATAATAGATTAGAAAATTTTGTGAGATTCTTTTATATGCTATTACATACGTTACATGATATGAAACATGTTTTAAAAAGGATACAAAATTACCTTCGTATAGAAAGATTGTAAAAAATTTAAAAATGTTTGATAAAAAATAATTATTCATCACAAGTGAAGAGCACTTGAAATGAGCTTATCATTCAAATGAAAAAGTATACATTTCGGCGTGGAAACGTATAGTAAAGAATATTAGAGATAAAGTTTAAATGTGAATTTAATTTTCTATCAATGGGTTTGAAATTAAAGTGAAAGGAGATTACGCGATAGCCAAAGCTTTAAACGGTTTATATGCTATACTGCACCGTCCCATTAACATATAATATAATCCAGATTTATGAAGCTTTGAATTACTCACTTCTCTGCTTTTCAAGGAACTCTCAAAGTCAGAGATTATGAATTTGAATAGAGAGAATTGAAGTCCACAGTGTTTTAATTTGATGAAAATTCTTAAACACGCATGCGTGCATACAAAACTTTAACTTAAAAAAATAATGTAAAAAAGAACTCGTTGCAGTAAGTAGCGCGCATCATATTGTAATTACGTAAATAAAAACTTTTATCCGAAGATTTACTACGGGTAATTGTAAAGTGCGAGGGCACCAAGATTGCCAACTATTTACATAACACATGCTTATTTATGCCATAAATAATCCACGACATTAAAATTTAATCTTCCCTCGTCCTCTCAAAAGCTCTTCTCCGCGAGTTACTCATCCCTCTTGCCAACCTACCACGACAATACCTACACTCAAACTGCCTCGCGACTTTTGCACAATCAGGGCTAAGGAAAATCCACGTGAATTTGCATTTTCTATTCCCATCTAGAGCGAGAGAAAAGAAAAAAAAAATCGTCGACTCGGAACGAAAAAAAACATGAAAAAATATATAGGGAGAGACAGAAAATTCTTATCCCAGAATTAAACAAACGACTTAGAATGCAGCACGAGTGAGCTTTTGAATCATTTTCCTCTCTAGCATGAGGTGGCGAGACGCGTCTTATTCGCGTTCCGCGAAAAGCGGTTTACTCACCGACAAAAGGAGAAAGGAATTGCGCGAGCGCGCGGTTGTCGACGCTCTTTGTCGCGCTAAATTCAAAGAAAACAATTTGCAAGTGGAGAGGGCGCGGAAGGTCGCGAAAAAAGAAGGAGTTGGGATTAAAGTATGAGGCCGAGAGAGAAAGAGAAAAGGTGTTAGCGCAGCGTTTGTTTAGAGGTGAAAGGGCGATTTATGAAAATTTCAGCTGAATGTCACGCTGAGATTGGAATTTCTGATTTCTTTCTTTATTTTTTTGGTTAAAGTAAAGAAGAAAGATTTTTTTTTCGTGTGATTGCATAATACAACATGTACGTTTTTCAATTAATTTTTTATCATCCAACCTGATTACTTCAATTACAACCGTTATCATTCCCTACACCGTCAGACTTCATAAACAGAACACGACCCCCGCGTATACTATATACACTTGACTCCGAAAATTGCCCCTTGATTCTAATGTTCATTTGAGTCTGCTTATTCTAACCGCGCGCAGCTTGTAGGTAGTGAGATAGACAGGGTAAAACTAATAAGAAGAGAGACAGACGCTGCCACTGGGGGGAATTCTGGAGGAATGTCTGAGTTGAAGCAAAGCTTGTACTGCACACCACACAGAGGCAAATATTAATTTCCACTTCCGTGGCGGTTCGTCTGAAACCTCCGACCTTACCTTCTCCCGTGTAAAACAGGATGTACCGCGATGTTCTGCGTTGTGTTAATGCCTAAGTTATATCTCTTACCTTGTTATAGTTTGTATAAAACGAATTGCGCGAAGTAGTTTTATTTCCAGATAGCTCATTAATTTATTATACTATTAATCATTGTACCAAACGTTGGTTATTTTACTAAATTAAATAGATAAAAAAATATCCCTTCACATACTAATGTCGATTTATCTACACGGAAAAGAATAAAAGTGGTTGATTCGGTAGGAATACCATTAAGAAAAAGCAGTCTTCATTATCAGAATATGTAATTAGCATAATTGTAATGAAATTAAAGTTAAATAATCTATTTTTTTTTCAAAGTTGGCTTACACTTAAACGCACAACTCTCTATCCTCCTCTCTCATGTATGCTAAATCATCATCACGCGCGTCCGCACGAATTCCGCACAGTCGCTCACTACATATATCCACACTCTCTCATATGCAGCGTCACATTCGCGTGTCACACCTAACACACACACACACACACGTTTTCCTCCACGCCCCCATACTCGCACATCATGCACGTCTTCGCAATAGCACACGCGTGCTCGCGCTATTTACTCAGCAGAAATTACAATGTCCATTACGCTGAACATCATCCTTCCGGTTTGCGGTGCACCCATACCATCGCCGCAGAAATTTCAATTTCACAGAGCGCGCGCGCTTGCGCGACGTCAACCAACTTGTGCGGGTGTGAGCGCACACATCGCTGTAGGAGAATTGCTACGAAAACGATTTTTTCGGAATTGCAACGTGGGTGGGTGGGATAATGGATAGAACGGATAAGACGATGAGATTGCAGAGGTAGAGATGCTACTGCAGCTGCTGCTGTAGGACGTTTCGGTGGGATTTGCCGTGGGATTGGTTTTGTTTGCGTGTATAGATCTAGCGAGCGGATGGGATTAGAAGGTAGGCGAGGGTTTGAAAAGAACGATTCGGGGTTGGTGGTTGAATTTTTTTGACAATTGTTTGGGTGGGTGGTAGTTTTTGTGGCTGTGATAATGTAAGAAATTAATGATTATATACAATTAATATTGTTATATCTTTTCTAAATAAAAAGCGTTTGTAATTGGTATTATAAGAAGCTTTCATGAATAACCTTCTACCCTGCTACACATTTCCCCAATTGACTTCGAAAAAACCATTCCTCCATGTCTCGCTCTATCCCCGAGAGCAAATGAAACGAACCCAATCCGCCAATAACGAACGCGGGCAACCCTGTAATATTTGACGACAAGTGTAGTACGCGCGTATCGCTGAGCGATATCGGCACGTCCCCACATATACACACGCAGACACGTACGAGATATAGGTTGCATTTGAATGTCAATATGCATTGCATCTAACCACCCCCTGTGCTCCCTCTCCTATCACCGTGTGTGTCCCTCGAGTGTTGCGCCGCCTGCTCTCTCTCTCTCTCTCTCTCTCTCTCTCTCTCTCTCTCTCTCTCTGTCCCTGTGTATGTGAGGGAATACGCCGAAACAAGCGAGATCGGATTCACGTGTAAGGTGCTGCAGCGCGCATTGCATTCATACAGTAATTGGCTGTGCTGTGTCACCTCCCACTCCTCTGATCTAGGGGATGCTGGGACATCGATTGCTGGTGGACGAGACGAGGTATATCGATGAACACGTACATCGTGTTTTACTGATTGAAATTATTATTGCTGTGCTTTGTAGAAGGTAATCTTTCGCTGCGGGTGTGATTATTACCGCGGGTGTTTGCAGATTATCGGTGATAATAGTGGTGGATTATTGTTGTTTTGTATGCGGATCGAATGATATGTGAATGTTCGTAAATGTATCTAAATGTATTTCCTCCGAATTGTTAAACTCTTTTAAGTTTTTTCAAGTTTTAAGAACGAAAGCCTTTAAAAAATAATACAGACAGTCTTGTAATGTAATATATACGTACTTGTTCAATAGTTATGCGTCTATATAAATTTTACATTTCGAAATTCAATATCTATTATATTTGTCCGAAACATTTTGTCCATCCAAGCAATTATACCACAGAACTAACTATATTTTACCTCAAATTTCACTCCCATTCGCCACTCTACAACATGATTCTGCCACCTCTTCACCTCGCCGTAACAACCACCCTCGCAAACCTCAACGCGCGTCCAGCTCTGACGTTTCAATCGTCACTCATCCTCGTGTCCACCTCCCTCCCCTTCCTCCTCAGAAACGAGCAGGCAGATCGCGCGTCCACTTCGCCCACGCAGCGAAATTTCGCACGATGCACTGACGTGGCGTTTAAAAGCATCGAAGAACTCGCGGTCTGCCGAGTAAGCTTCCACAGACGATGTCCGTCGCTCTATGCGCTGTTAGTGTGCTCGATCAGCACGCGCGTGCGAACGACGATGTCTGAGTCTTTTTTTTCTTCCTCGATCGTGGGGCTCTGTTTGTCTTGCGTGGGTGTGGATATGGTTTCAATGAAGAGAGTATTATGCTGGATATAGCTCGGCGGTATGTTTGAGTTTGATTTTTCAGATTTATCGTGAGTTTTAATATTTTTTGGTGAGATTTTCGTTGTTAATCGTTGGTAAATATGTGAAGTTATGAGGAAGATACAATACCGATAAAAATACCGGTAAAAATACCGAATATGAAACTGCCGTAGTTTTGGGGTATAATTTGACAATTTTATTTTGTACCTTTACCTTGATTTAAAAATACCCGATAAGTATATATTCTTGGCCTATAATTTTAAAAATACGATTAATAAGCTAAGTAATCTATATATATATAATTTAAAAGTGATTATACTTCTCAATTCATAATAATAAAACGAGCTACGAAAACATTAAAAAAAAAAAAAACATTTGTATATAAAAAAACCAACAACCAAGCTAACAACCGTATTGACACTAATAAAAAAGGAACCAGCAAAACACCATATACCCGCTGCATAAAAGCAAACAGCGACGGTACAACATGGCCATAAAAACGTTTATCGATCGTGTAAAATAGCCCTCTAAAAACCTACATGACTATGCACTTTTTAACTCCTCTCTCTCTCTCTCTCTCTCTCTCTTCCCTCCTGAGCTTCCTTCCCAAAATAACGTCCAAAAAGCACAAGAACTTTTTCCGACGTGGAAATCCTCCATCCTCGATGTGTGTGTGGGTGTATATATATATCCTCTCTTGTATTATATATACGGCTCTGACGAATCACGAGACACCACGCAGTTTTTCCGCCTCGTCACGAGGCACCACGAACGTGTCTCGACTCGAGATCAACGGAGAAGAGCCGGATTTCGTTATGTGGCTCCGAAATTTCATTTCTCACGACCGTAAGTTGACTCGCGCGCGCGCGAGCGGGATATTGAGTCGTCGAAGATTTTGTAAGTGTACTTGGATGGGGCTTGAGGATTGGGAGTGATTTACAGGAGGTTTTTGTTGTGGTGTTAGTTTTTTTTATTATTAATATGTGTAATACGTGAAATTGATAAGGATTATTTATTTCGCGGTAATGTATGAACAGAAAGAAATCATTAGAGCTATTTAAGGTAATTTATAATCCTAGTAAGTTCGTGCTTAAGTATACAATATCGCAAGGCGATGGAATCTCAAGCATTAACGATGCCTTAGAAACTTTGAATTATTGCTTTAATATAAGTTTACGATATTCCACCCATGCGCGTGTTTAACGGGGCGGTTACGAGTATGCACAGTAACTTTTTTGATGATTAAGTGATCAGGGTTATTACGAATCAATTACTCAATAGATTTGTATAATCCGTTTGTTCAGAGTATAAAAGAAAAGTAACCGGTATTTAATTTGCCATTTACGTATAGTTATTCGTTGCTATAAGAATAAGCCAATTTCGTGAAAAAATTTCATCAACAATCTCCAACTGTTAATAACTAACAATATAACTAACTATCGCTATAATTCTTCTACTACTCTTACCTAAATTTCGCATCCCCACCGTTAATGACCAAACCAAAAACATCCTCACAAAACATCGATCTCACTCCCACCTTCAGTCCCCGAAAATCAATCGCCAAGGGAACCAACAGCCGGATCCCAGCGTCCACTCTCTTTTCATCTATATTCCCTTTCCTCCCAAACCTCTACTTACTCCAGGCGCGCGTCTCGAGGGGCCGATCGCGCAACCGGATTACGCGCTATATTCCACACTGTGTGTGTGTATATATGTCCCTCTTTCTCCGCGTAGCCCTTGTTCACGCGCACGTGGAAATCACATTATCGGCGACCAAAAACGCCTGTGGCTTTAACAGTAGTTTTCTTTCTGTTGCTGAGGTGATGACAGATTCATTGTTTGTGAAAGATTGGCGGTTGATTTTAATGATTGCTTGAGATAATGGTTGGGACACTTTGATTTTCCAGAGGACTAAGTTCGACGTCATGTTTGTATGTAACGTTTGGTATCAAAGTTATAATGATTACTGGATGTACTATTACTGCGAAATTCGTTAATTTTTTAGGGTTTTATGTAATTTAAGGATAAATATATGAACAGCAGTAATTTTATTAATTAATTTTCATTAATTAATTTGGATAACGTTTGTAATCGTAATTTTCATTCCACATACCTTGATTTGTTTAATTAAATATATGAATATACCCGTGTAATTAACTTTAATGGTATAAAATTAAATATGTATATTTATCATGATCTTTTTTTATTTGTTACAGGTGAGTAGACGTGATAATTATCTCAATGAACAATACCACAAACCAGTGTTATTCTTACGTAAGTAAAAATATACTGTTTAATTATTGAAACTTGAGAAAAGAGAAAATATGTGGTAAATTGTTTATTTCTACTGAATTATCATTAATTCTTCAATGCCCTGGTCCACAATGCTTTCTGCCCCCGCCAACTGCAGACATTAGATTGTAACTTTGATTCGTTCATACGGTAATGCGCATGCATAAGGCATGATTTATGAACCCCCAGCATAAATCACGGGATGCATATAAAAATAACCGCGATGTATTGTGATAAGAGATACGTTGCTTTTAAAAATTGTCTTTCGACTGAGGAAAAAAAATAGAGGATTAGTATCCACTAGAATTCGCGTTGCATAATTTATGAGTATCATGTAGACGAACACACATTTTATTAAAATAACGTAGGTGTGTGTGTGCGTGCGTGCGTGTGTGTGTGTGTGTGTGTGTGTGTGTGTGTGTGTGTGTGTGTGTGTGTGTATATATATATATATATA
>JAYJLV010103907.1:0-11812 GCA_036873485.1 Torymus texanus | reverse complement strand
TTAAAATAAAGGAAACGACAAAAAAAATGTTAAAAATTGGTCATTTTTTAGCCTTCTAAACGATACTAGTACCTTAAAACCCAAGCTGACGAAGCTTAGATAGTAGTTTTGTAGGCGAGATGGCCATGCGGACGTCGTCTGTCAATTTTATTAACGCAGTCTGTGTACTGCGGTGTTTTCTAAATCCGGCCTGGAGAGGGTCTACACTTTTATTTTTGTTAAGATACTCCATGATTTGAGTATGGGCAATCTTCCCGAGTACCTTTGATAGGACACAGAGCAGCGCGATTGGACGAAAGTCTGAAACATTTGAGGGAGCAGTATTCTTTTTTAATGCTATCAACTGCGCCTGTTTCCAATTACCCGGGAAGACTCCTTGAGCGAAAGAGGAGTTAAATAATTTAACGATAAAGTCGCCAATAATTGGAAGAGCCTTCACGACCACTTTTTGGGGTACCCTGTCCACGCCCCTTGCCTGCGAGGAAAAGTATGATATAGCACGGACGTCATTTAAATTGACTGGGCTGAAGGTGAAGCCCTCCTCATTAGCAGATAAAATAGTGTCCGTTGCCTCATCTAAGTTTTCAAGGGGAGAGACCGATATCCCCGCAAAGTGCTCGTTCAGTTCGCCCGGCGTGAAACCATGAAGCTCCTCCTCTTTACGCTTAGGCAAGAGGTCGAGGTTACGCATTTCCTTCCAAAAATTTTTCTTATCATCAAGAGCATCAGACAGGTGATTTATAAGGAAAGACTTTCGCTCCTGAGCTATACGCACGTCGACCCTGTTGCAGAGCCGAAAAAACTCATCGAGAAGTTCTGCTCGCCCAGTGCGTTTGTAGCGCCTGTGCGTAGCATTCCGCTTATCGACGAGCAGCTTCAACTCAGGCCCAAACCAAGGAGCATATTTTTTGTTCGGGAAAACCGTTTTTAAAGGTGCCAATTTATTTATTGCTAAAACTAAATTCTCATTAAGGTTTTTTAAAGCTCCTTCCAGATCGGGTTCAATAGAATTCATGGTTGCCCAGTCACAGCAAGACAGCAACTCCACGAGAGAAGTCGGATTGATACTCTTGAAGTCACGATATGCAAAAGACTCTTTTGCAGAAGACTCTTTTACAAGAGTAGGTGAAAGAATGTCCATAGTGACATCAATAATGCTGTGCTTGCCGAAACTGTGCAATTATTCATTCTTAAAGTCTAACACCGTGTCGTTCTCGTCAGTCATGACTAAGTCAATTCAGGTGTGAGAAGTTGTGGTGTGGTGCGGGGGACCATGGCATACTAGCTGGGGTGATAACTCCGTAGTCAGACGCTTGATAGTGTTAGCGTCATCGGATGCAGATAACAAGTCAGATGACCCATAATGATTTTGTGGCTAAATTCACTGCTAAGGCCGCGCAGTATGTTAAACAGGTCGCTGCCCTTTTGCATGGGGATCTTTGGGGGTCTGTAGATAACACCGAACAAAACTGGAGGAGAGTCGCCTTGCTGCACGCTACAAAATAGGTATTCAAGGATTTTGGGTTTACCTCGTCTCCCGGTATTAGAAGACGCCAATTTCTTAATTTTAAACGTATTGCGCACATACAGGGTCACCCCGCCGCCGTTTATATTGCGATCTTGCCTAAGCAGTGAGAAACCCTTGATCCGAATGAGACTGTCATCCACAACCGAGCTCAGCCATGTCTCAGCAATCTCAAAGATATCATAGGAGGGATGTTCTGCCATGAAAAGACGAAAGCCCTCAATGTGAGCTCTTATCGAGTTAAAATTGAGGAATCCCACCTTAAGAGATTTCGAAACCCTCGGCCCATTTGTCCGGGATTTAACTAGTCAGAATCTTGCACTCGAACTGTCCTGTGCAGTCCCGTCTCCACGTGTGTCATTGTCTTCATCTGTAGCAGTGTCGTGCATAGTGTCATAAGCAGTTTGCAGATCTTCGTTGGGAACGTGCCGATACGCCGTGAGAATGGCTTGCAAATCGGCGACTGACGCAAAGACATGCGCACGCTCGCCTCCCTTGCGCCTAGCCAGAAATCTGCCGCCCTATGCCAGACGTACTTAAAACCCAGACCCAGTGCAATGGGCTTCAAGCTCATAAAAAGTTGGTATTTTTCGTGGGACAGCGACTCATTTACATAAATCTTACGCCCAGGCATGCCGACTTCAGAGGACTGACGAAGCAACTCGGCGTTTACATCACTCGTTGTCAAGTAGTTACTAGCGGCGCACGCCTTGCCCGCATCACATCCATGACCAAACCCGCCCGGGATAACTTAACAACACAGGACGATGGTGCCTCCACACACGATCTCGGCTGCGACTCCCTCAATGAGGCATTCTTACTCTCCCGTGCCGGCCCCCGGGACGGGAGGACGCGGACCCCAGCGACGTTCTCCCTCTCTAGAGTCGAGAGAATGGGGCTGAGCTCCGCGAAGGTAACATCCTTAAGGGGACAAGGGGACATGGTTGGGGGTCGAAAAAATCGATTATTTTTTATATCCCTTTTTCATAGCAAATTTTCCGTAGAATAGAATGCAAATAACCGCATTCCGAAATTCGATTTCGTTTCAAAGATACAGCTAAAAGTAGTTTTGGAACCCTACACAGACTTATAGAAAACTCAAACTTTAAACTTGATTTCTGAATAACTGCTTTTTTTCTATTTACAGGGTCATTGCCACAGGATTTCTTTTTAGCAATACACGGCAACGGTTTGGGAATTTAGAAGTAACTTTGACATAGTGCTGGTCATGGATAATCTGAACTACTTTTCATGTAACTTATTTTAAACTTGTTTTTTAATGAAAAAACTAATTTTTTGGTGTTCTTTTATTAAAATTTTAATGTTTTTTTTTTGCAAATTTATTTTTTAACTTTTTTTATAAGGCCTTTTTAGAAAAAGTAGCTCACATTATCCATAACCAGCACTATATCAAAGGTACTTCTAAATTCCCAGACCGTTGCCATGTATTTCTAAAAAGAAATCCTGCGGCAATGACCCTGCAAATAGAAAAAAAACAAGTTATTCAGAAATCAAGTTTAAAGTTTGAGTTTTCCATAACTCTGTGTAGGGTTCCAAAATTACTTTTAGCTGTATCTTTAAAACGAAATCGAATTTCGGAATGCGGTTTTTTGCATTCGATTCTACAGAAAATTTGCTATAAAATAGGGATATAAAAGAAAATCGATTTTTTCGACCCCCAACCATGGCTTGTCCCCTTAATCAAGCTAGGGATAAAGCTTGTAGAATATGGATAAGAAGAAAAACTTCTCAGACCTTTAGACAATTTAAATTTTTGAGAAATGAGGTTAATACAGCTTTCAAACAAGCGGAAATATCTTACTATACCGAAGAATTTGTAAAAGCAAAATCAAACAATAAAACCTAGTCTATTCTCAAGAAAATAGGCATTATTGGTGACTCCGACAGAGACCGTATTACCTATAGATCCGAATGAACTCAATTCTTATTTTACAAACTCAAGTGACAATGAATTTGATATCGAGAATGATAACGATTTCTCTGTTGGAGACTTTAATGAGCCCATTGTCTCAGCATCTATTGGAGAAAAAATTGAATTTGTAAATCCACAGTCTGATGACTTATTTCATATCCTCAAAACAAACACCTCTTGTTCTATTGGCATTGACGGTATTTCTTGTTGTAATCTAAAATATGCTTGGCCTGTAATAAGCAATATTATTTTACATATTATTAGCCTGTCTTTTATGACTTGCATCTTTCCGTCAAATTGGAAAAAATCACTTATCAAACCTATTCCAAAAGTTAAAAATCCTTCCACGGCTTCGAACTTTCGACCCATCAGTTGCTCTGTTCTATATCGAAGGTAACGAAAAAAATTTCAGCGACTCAGATTATCAATTTTCTCGAGAAGCATAAACTTTTTGATCAATATCAGTCTGCCTATAGGAAAAATCATAGTATTCAGACTTCTATCATCAGACTTCTTGATAAGGCCAGATTGGCGGAGGAAAAAGCACAGGTCCCGGTATGGTGTTTTTCAACTTCTCGATAGCATTTGATAGGGTTATACATATTAAACTACTTCAAATTCTAAAGAAACTTAATTTCTCCGATAATGCCATCAAGTGGATTGAGTCATACTTATCTAACCGGTCGCAAGCCATTAAAATTTCTGAAGAGAATCTATCTTCGTGGAGATCTATTCAACGAGGTGTTCCACAAGGATCGGTTCTTGGACCTCTCCTTTTTCCTATTTAAATTATTTTTTTCAAATTGACTCTTAGATTCCCAGAAATGTGTTCCCTTCATCCCAGAAATCTTTATGATTAAATCAAGAAGATCAATGAAGACATAGATAGAATAGTCAAATGAGTCAAACATATGGGGATAAAATTAAACAATAGCAAAACGAAGGTACTGGATGTTGGGACGAATGCGAACATCTCCACCAATGTTAATCTAGGAATGATATTCAAGATCAAAGTCGAAGGAGTTGAAGTGCCTTTCTCAGAATCGGTTAAATATCTGGGGATTAACCTAACGCCTAATTTATCCTGGGAATTGCAAGTCAGACAAAGATCTAGAAAAATCTATGGACTCGCATCAGCTAAAAGCCACAAGACCCATTCTTCCCAAGGGCATACAAACAACTTTACTATCAACGTTAATCTATCCGATTATAGACTACTGCAGCGCTGCAATTCATGATCTAACTGGTGACGAAGAAAGAATATTTCAGAAGACCTTTAACTCGTGTATAAGATTTGCCTGTGATTTAAAGTTAAAGGATCATATCACACCTTATCTTGTCTCTCTGGAACGGATAACAATTAATTCAAGACAGAAATACTTCATGTCATCGCTCATTTACAAGATCCTACATACTGATTGTCCAAAATATTTAGCAGAGCAACTCACTCTTCGGCCTAACACGGTAGCAAGAACCCTCAGAATGGATCTCTTAATCATTAATGTACCTTTCTGTAAGCTGGATTTCAGGAAAAATACTTTTGCTGCGGAAGGCCTCAAAATTTGGAATGAACTGACTCTGGCAATTAGAATAGCACCAAACCTTCGGTCATTTAAGAGAATGGTTTACCAGCATCTACTATTCTCTGAGGACTACGGTTGATGAGACATGGATATACTAATGAGCATTAAATGTTGTCTAAGGTGTTTCCCAGGGTTTTTCTTTAGACCGCAATAGGGCGAATGCCGACATTTCCAGAGACAAGCTGCCATGGTCGTACAACGCTTGTCTTGATGAAAACAAGAAGATCATTTCTCTTATTGTTTGTGTTAGTTTCAGTTTAAATGTAAATGTTTTAACTTTTTTTTTATTTAAATGTTTGTTATCTGCACATACAACTGCACTATCAAATTGTTAAATACTATGTATTTCTTGTTAAGTCCGCGCTTAAGGTGATATTTCCTAGAGCGTTAATAAATTATACTACAAACAAACAAACAAATGTTACACTGGGCAGAATGACGGCCTACTGAGCTCCCTAACCGGCGCAGTGGTCCTTCTTATAACACGAGAACAATAGGAAAATTTCTTTATAGTAGTTAACAATTGACAATGTCTTATCATAGTTTTTCATAACTTTTAATAGTTATTTATAATTATTATTAGTTATTTTACTTTTTTATAATGAGGGAAGATGATGCTGAGCAGCCCCCTCCCCTCTCTCTCTCTCTCTCTCTCTCTCTCTCTAAATTTTACAAAGAAGAGTATTCTTATGTCTATCGTGAAAAATGCTTCCCTGAGGAGTTATAGATTAATGAAAATCAGCAAACAATGTTAAAAAACATTAAAATTCAATTTTTGACCTCTGATATATCCAAAAGTATCGGTCAAAATAATCTGAAAAAATTCAGGGATATCCGGAATAAGTAGCAGAATATTTTCAGAAAGCTAAAAGAAAAACTATTTTTTGACCTCTCCATTTGACAGAGACTCGAAGATTTTTATATTATTTTAAGTACCACTTATCTTAAGTACCAATTGATGCTACCATCGTGTAATATAATACTTGTCTCGCTAAAGCGGGACAGCTACTACTTTCATCGTAAAAAGTATGTGGGACTCTTTGACTACTCGCCTTGGCCCACTTGTTGTGATTTACCGTCGTTGTGCGCTGATGAATTTCTCTCAACACTATTTTTCATTGCCATCTGTTGCATCACTTTTGAACTTGATCATGATAATGCCATAATTCCAGAGGAAAAATGTCTACTTACGGTCGCGGTTGCGGTTATACACTTAAAATTTCTAGTACGCTTTTCCTTTCGATAATCCCTTTGGGAAATTTTGCCCAAAACGACGCACTTCATGCTACTCAAAAAGTTCGATTTGTCCTGATTTTCAGGCGTACTGAATTTTCAGTTTTCGCTTGAATACTCACTCATACGGTATTTCGCGCACAAACAAAATTACGTGCATCTTGATTACCCGCGAACGCACCCAATACTTTCAGTGCAATACCTTTTCCGACACCGAAATTTATTTAAATTAGGCGATTTACATTATTGTTGATGGAAGTCCTTAGGGGGTGTCATACCCAATTCTTACCGACCGAGTCAATTCTATGGTTTTCCTTTATAAAAAATGAAATACAATGGATTCAAAAAACTCAAGAGCGATATCTTTTAATTTTATCGTATTCTATCGTCATGCCAAAACTGAACTTGAAATATTCAATAGTTTTTACGTAATCTAACAACAAAATTTCAACCGTCCTCAAGTCTAATGTGAAAATTTTGGTGAATTATTACGTAAAAACTAATAAATATTTTGATGTAAAATTTTCCATGACGATAAAGCGTTACAAAACTTAGAACACTACTTCTTTTCGGTAATTTGCAATAAAAAGTTATAGTGTTTATCACATAACTGCAATTGTGGTATTATTTAAAGTAAAGATGGCGTAGTAAGTACCAATATAACTTAATATAAATTTTGTTGGATTATTCTGTAAAAATTATTGAATATTTCGAAGTCAGTTTTGGCATGATGATAGAATATGATAAAACTTAAAACAGAGCACTCTTGATTTTTGGTAATTTATTTTATTTTATTCTTCATAAAGTAAAATTTTATTCTTTGATATTAATATCGATATTCTCGAAAAAAATGATTATATGGCATTTAGAATAGACGTAGAATCTGATGAAAAAGCAGCAAAGTTTATTTTTTTTAAATGAAATATTAATGGCATAGTACGCATTGAGATTTTTTACTTATATATTTACGTATAGAATTAGAGTAATGCCAACCTAAATCGATGTAAAACAGATCACCTTTCAAATTCGCACCTTCTCTAACCGGCCGACGAGTTAGATCCTTCTCCAACCGGCCGATGAGGTAGCACCTTTTCTAATCGGTCGCTGAGTTAGCACCCTCTTCAACCGACCGGTGAGATAGTCCCTTTTTATTCAGGAGCGACGATTTGTTCTCATCGTGGTTATTCTAACGTTATTATCTATGATGCCGAGTTCCTGCTAGAACTCCCTACAAAATTTCATTCTTTACTAGTATCTGCAAGCTATTCGCTGAGTATAAACAAACGGTAAGTGGACACTTGGCTCAATTATACTAGGCAGATGTATTTGTATCTGTAAGAGGATTTGGTTGAGGGACGTTTTAATATTTAATCATCCACCGCTGTTGGTTCACCTAGTTGAGATTCATTTTTTGAGAATACGATGTTGTGCAGATTATGCGGAAGGAAGTAGAGATCAATACGCAAGTTAGAGTGCAATTTTTAAACTTTTCCGGACAGTGTAGGATATCCTGATTGGTCTTTATAGCGGCGATGTTCCCTGCCAATTCTTAGTTTTCCCCTTCCCTGAAAAGAAGTCTCCTCCTTTATTCCGCTTCGATTCGCTAATAGTGAACCACATACCTAAAAAATCAATTCCTCATACCAGCAAGATGGCCTACTTTGAACTAAAGTTTCCGTTGTGCTTATGTGTGTCTTAATATTCGGCTTCTTGTGCTCGTTCAACCTCGAAGCAATGTTATAAAACTTTTTGTTGACTAGAGATCTTCCAAAAGTTAAAGCTGAGTTTTCTTCTGCTATAATGTCTTGCTTACATTTTTTGTAAATACTTCTCTGTCATAATTCCCTGTCATAAGGTGTTAATTACCAATAATTAATCGACCAATAATCATTAACCGTGGACAAACAAGATTTATTTAGAATAGAAGAACATTTCATTTCATTCATAGTCAGATTATACTGAGAACGAATAGCTTAACAATCTCATCAGCTTGTGGATAAGAAGTACAATGAGACGAAATTAACAGAATTCAAATCTCATCCGGATTTTTGACTGACAGTCATAAAACATTTGTTTATTTTTCTCTACTATATAATGGAAATCTACCATGACACTTGTTTACAAAAAGAATATAATTTTCCGAAGTATATAAGTGAAAACAAAAATAATACGTATTTCCTGATGATAATTAGCCTAAAAGCCTTCACACACATACATGCTAACGGAGAACATAGAAACAACTTTTGCGTTATTTTTCAAAAAATTGTTTTTCATATCAAACACTTCTTTTAAGAAAAAGCAATAGCAAATTTTCGATAAGCTTTTATGACAATACTTATTCTTATACAAATAAAAAAATTATTGGTAACTTATAAAAACTGCTTTTGTTTTCTAGCAAGGGAACTAAAAATTTGCGGAGGTATAAGTAGCGGTGGTGAGGTGTGTTGTACAGCTGATATGGAAATACGTCTACAGGCTAGGGCACGGGATAAGCATGACAAAGCAACGAAGGATACTCTTCAACGGCTGCAGAATATTTTACACGCTAGAGCGGTTAGATTTCACGGTAAGCTATAAATTTTTCAATAAATTGCCAAAATGATTACGTAAAGTTTGTGCAAGAAAATATGCATAGGCTATGCACGAATTTTGCACAATGATGTATGCAGAGTAAGATTTCTATTATTTAAGAATTTCAAAATATATCGGGATGTCCTTTAGATACCTAGTTTATAGTACAAAATTGCGAGAAAATCTTTGAAAATATAAAAAAAATTAAATAAGCCCGTATCTCCTTGTGCAAGATTTCAGATTCGGCAAATGAAGAAAAATCATTGTTTGATTTTTCAACTACCTTTAGATCGTTTTAGGAACTATTCTGCCTCAGTTTTGCATATATTAATTACCCACAAAAATATATAAAATAAGACAAAAAGAAAATCGTAACAGTTTATGAGTGTTGCTCTTTTATGAACAGTTTCTTCATCTATATTCTTCTGTTTGTAACAGATATTGATAGATAAAATCAAAAGTTTAAAGGTCGTGAAGTTTTTAAAAGGGACAAAAAATAAGCTCATTTGAAGTTTTTTATATAGAATGCTCATTAATTCCCACCCACATAAAAGCATTCATACGTGTAGTTCTTTCATTACCTGATAATTTGTTAGTCTCCGCAATAAAATCCCAGTTAGCTATGTAATATAAGGACTGTTGCAATGAAATATTTTTTCCCATACCATGCATAAAGTGCGTACTGTAGCACCTCCAATCAGGTGCTGAATGGAATTGAAATATCAGACAAATGCGAGTCGCCCATCGTCAAGATAATTTTGCATAACCTTGTGACAATAAGTTCGTACCAATCAGATATTTGAAAGGTTAACTTATCAAGTATTTCGGATGCACATAATGAGTTTCGTCCCAAAAGAGTAAAAACAAGATGAAATAAAAATACAGATTTGAAGGAATCATCTACTGCACTATTTCATAATTGTAAAATATGTACAGTTAATATTAATTACAAAAAAAAATTTTCTATTCATTGATTTTTAACTATTAAGAATGAATATCTTATAGTTAAAGAAAGTTTTTAGTAAGATTTATCATTCTAGATATCGAGATGGTTGACTAACGATACCTATTACAACGGCTTATAATCGGACAGTGCCCGCCGTCTAATAGGGCCCGTCTAACGCGTCTACAAAGTAAAAGATTTTTCATCATCCCCGAGACGTAGAGTGCTAAGTTTTTCGTTTATTCATACAATATTTGTTCTATATATCCTATTAAAAATCGTTTCGTTTCCTCACTACTCAAACAGGTAGCATATACATCTGAAAGCGAAAGTAGTCTCCCCTACTTCTGATTTGGAGGTGTATTAAGGTGGTCTTATACCTAGTATACCCTGGGGCAGAAACTATCTGAAAAAATTATTTATATATTATTATATCATAAAAATGTATAGATACCATAAATATAACTTATTTTTTACAACATTATCCAAGATGTAGACCACCAAACCGCTATATCCAGAATTATGGTATTTAGAAGAAATATACTTTTGCGTAGTTTTTTTTTTGAAAACCGCTTGATGGATTTTCATGAAACAAAAAGCAAATTGCTTGTTTTTTGCTCAGTTATAGCAAAAAGTTGTAAATATGAAGTTTATTTGATTAAGTATTTGTTAAGGTGGTCTTATACCTACAAATTTTCTAAAAATCTAATTATTTTTTATTGGATTTTTTAATTATATATTAAATCTAAAGCAAAAAAATAGTTTAAATCAAAAATGAAAAAAATTTGAGACAATATGACGATTCGGCT
Organism: Torymus texanus; assembly: GCA_036873485.1. Taxonomy (NCBI): domain Eukaryota; kingdom Metazoa; phylum Arthropoda; class Insecta; order Hymenoptera; family Torymidae; genus Torymus; species Torymus texanus. Next base: position 1,215 of record JAYJLV010103907.1, on the reverse strand, counting down.
GAAAAAATGACGAAAAACTTGATTTTCTTTCTATTTTTTTATAGGATACTAAACAAAAAAAATTATGCCAATGCGTTTTAAAATACCAAAGAATATAAGTATTAATCATATTAGTATAAGAATTACAAAAATTATTATGTTTAAGTTCGGGATTGATTATAAAAATCTTATCTCATCAGATCGCAGCAATGTGCAGATTCGTCCTGACACTTACTATAATACGTATAACTTTTCATTTTACTCTCATCTTTTTCATAAAGATAGACATATTTTTACTTCTATGGTATTAAGTCTTACTGTTTCTTCTTTCACAAACTTACTTAAATCTTGCTGGTTTTTTTAACAACAAATTATACATAATCATAAATTTTAAAAAACGAACGCTTCGTCAAATAGGTAGGTGTTTCACAAGTAATTTGCACTTTACCCCATCAAAATCCATCAACTAGCCTCCAAAAAAGTAATGCAGAAGTTTTCTTTAAAGAAGGACTATGTTTTAGGATCCAAAGGATCAAACGACCTGTACCTTGGCTTATTTTATACGAAATTAGTTATATTTATATAGTATACACAACTTTTTATGAATAGTGTATGAATAATTATATTTCATTTGATTTGTTCAAGTGATTTTGGCCACTATAGGTGTAAGAAAAAATAATTTTTTCAACAATTTTATAAAGTTTTATGAATTTTTGGCATTTATAAGCTACTTACCAAATAGAAATCCATATTTACAACTCTTTCCGCCATAGTTGAGCAAAATACAAAGAATTTTCACTTTGTTCCATCAAAATTCATAAAAACAAATTGTCAAAAGAACTACGCAGATATTCAGAATATTAGATTTTCTGAAATAAGCCTTGAAAGAAAAATACCATGAAACTTCAAAAGTAATCAGTCATCAGATCCCCCATTTGTTTTCTCTCTCGAAATTTACTTTTCTGAATTTAATATATATGTAACCCTATAAAATGATTAAAATACAAGATCAGTAACTGCATGTGTGGATTTGGAATCTTATGTCAACAGCACCTATTCAACTAAAAGTTACTGCAATCTGTCGTTTTATACTTTTAAGGGGAGGTGATACCTTTAAATTCATCCCATCAATGATCTGTAAAAAAAATTTGAATTATTAATGTTGAATATTTTGAGGTGGATGGATGGATGTTGGTTTTAACTAATACTTGCACAGTTATTAACTAATAATGTTTA
>JAYJLV010103896.1:0-11814 GCA_036873485.1 Torymus texanus | reverse complement strand
TCTCTTAGGATTACTTACTTGTATGTAATTTATTACTTATGTATGTAATTTGTCTGGTTAATAAATAAATAAATAAAAAAAAAAAAAAAAAATGAATTGGCAGCGGTTTTTAATTAGTGCAGTAATAGGCCCTTTTTTGCTTTATTTTTCCTTCGCAGGGAGATAGAATTAGTATATTACGCACCTGAGAAAAGAAAGAAATGGCCAGCCCATAGCTCGTGTCAATTGGCTTTCGGTTCGGGTGTTCATTGGCACGTGCTATGGGATGACACTCTTACTTCGAATCGTGCGTATATACTATTTTTCGCGATAACGGGTCGAAAACCCCACATTCTTGTTCTTATGCCAGGAGGGAATGGGGTACTTTTGGTCCGACCACGCGTAAAGTATTTCCTCATTCTACTGATTTTTCTCTCGCTACTCTAAGATGCTTGAAAAATTCAACTTTCTATCCATTTTATAGGCATGAAAAAGGGTATTTTCTATGCATGTGTTAAAAAATGTATTCTATATTCATCATATATAACTTTTTCAAGCCATTACTCAAAAAGTTTAACTCTGATGAAATAAGCAGAACATGAATTTCAGTATTTGAATTATGTGAATGTGTAAATTTTTACATCATAAACTTTTTACTAACTTTTCAGTAATTCTTCTTTACGAATGACTACTATTAGAATCAAAAGTACAGACAATACTACTTTTACAAATTCTTTTATTTGCATATGTTCCTTTACAGTAGTAATACTGTCCTCATTAAGTTGTGTTTTATATATACAATTAAATTTTAAGTTTTGTTTACTGTATTTGAAGTCATCGATCTCACATTGCGTTTTTAGATAATAATTTATATTATTGTTTTTTGAGATATTTTAACTGTAATAAATCGTATATTATACTAATCCATTATTTATCACTATGATTTAAAAAAACTAGTTCTAATAAACTATTTTTTTCTAGTATCTTAAATACTCTATAGTGTGCTTACATATTGAACATTAGAAAAAGTGATATTTTTCGTTTATAGCCAAACGAGAATATAATTAAAAGAAGAAAGGAATTGAAAAACATAAAAAATTATTTTTTTATGTACAGTAATTATATGAAATTATTCTTTATTTTAAACAATTAAATTTTTGTAAGATCTTTTCTAGAGTCAGTAAATTCTCCAAATTTTGATTCTCATAGTAGATAGTTTGATAGAATTAAACATTTTAATTTTAGTATTTAAAAGATACAAAATATTGTAAAAACATAAATAAATAAATATTTACAATATTTTTATCAATTCTTTTTTAAGGTATGGTTAGCAGTGCTCTGATGTGGGGCTTCATAGCAGATGCGTTTGGACGGAAACCAATTGTTTTTTACGGATATCTTTTAGATAGCATATTAAATATCCTGATGGGATTATCGCAGAATTTTTATGTTTTGTCAACTTTCAAATTCATTTGTGGTTTTATGTATGTTTTTTAAATAAGTATACACTTTTATAAAATGCTCTATTATTATAAAATAAATTAATATTTTTACAGTGTAAGTGGTCCTTTTGCTTCAGTCATGACATATTGTGCAGAGTTTCACTGTACTAAAGATCGACCACGAGTAACTATGTTTGTTGGGTTCCTTCTTACCGCTGGCACTGCTGTTGGTGCAGGTATGAGTAAAACAAGACTGTATACAAATGTATGCATTGTTTAATATATTCACTGTTGTCGAAATTATATATTTTATAAAACATCAATCTCATAAACAAAAATTTTTTTCATTCGGTGTATATCATTCAAACTGTACACATCGTAAGATTGGCAAAGAGATAATACTCGACTCAGTTCATGGCTTTAACTTAAATCTGGAGTGTGTTAAAACTGCACTTATTAAGATTCTGAAGAAAACTTGAATTATTATATGGGTATATTAAAAAAACTGGAATTCGAGAGCCTGTTCCAGTAAAAACTAGCATTCAGTTAAAAAAAATAAAACTAGAGATATTAACTACATAGGCCCACAAAAAAGTGGTCTGTTCTTTTGACCAGACCTGCATATCCTTATGTATGTTTCGAGATGCTGAGTATGAATTTGAAGTCAAAATATGGGGTTCGGGGATTCTTTGGAGAGATCAACACCAACAAACCAGGGTTTTAGTTATTTTTTATAATTTTTCGAGATTAAAAAAAACGAAGAGTAGTATGGAAAATTTGATTCTATACTTGGATTCTACAGATCAAAATACATCAAGAATCATATTTTAAACATTTTTTTTGAAAAATTTCAACCCCCAACGCCCACAACTTCCAAGCCCACAATTTCCAAGCCCACAACCCCAAACCCACAACCCACAACCCGCAAGCCCACAACTCCAAGCCCATACCCCCCAAGACCATAATTTCCAAGCCCACAACTCTCAAACCCACAACCCCAAATCAACAACCCCAGACCTGCAATCTTAAACGATGTTGAAATGTGGCCTTGAGTTTTATGAGTTTGGTATAGTTTTAAGTGGATTTCGAGTTTATAGAGTTATAGTTTGTCTGCTTGAGAGGGTTGTAAAGAGTTTTTTTTAAATCTTAGATATTAGGGATTTATACGTTTGGGATTTAAGCAGTTTACGTTCAATATTTAAGGTTCACGCGTTTAGAACTGGTGAGTTTTAAACTTACAGGCATAATTTATAAATAAACTTGATATCGAGACTCAATTTCGAAGTAGGTTTGGTGTTGGTGGGTTTAATGTAAGTAGATGTAGAGTTGTATATGACTCATACTTATCATGTTAATTTGAAAATTGGTAAATTTCAGAAGTTGTTTGAGATCCCGTTGTTCTACTATGACTTTTGAATGGTTGATCAAAGACAAAAAATAGTGCATAAATAAATATATATATATATAAATAGTAAGTGTGTATTGTAATAGAGAGAAAAATTTTGGTAAGTATTTAAAGGAAGATTCAAATCTCGTATACTTCACAAATGTAAAAGAACTTATTAATGAATTCAAACTAAATCTGTATAAACCTGAACAATGGCGGCTTGTTAATGATTCATCAAAGCGGAGCCTGAAAGCAGTACTACTTCATATTACAAATAAGTACGCTCCTATACCGTTAGCACATTCAACCGTGTTTAATGAATAATATTCAAATTTGGAATTGGATTTAGTGAAAATAAAATATGAAAAACACAAATGGCAAAGATGTGGAGACTTTTAAATTCTATCTATGATACTTAGGAAACAATCTGGGTTTACAAAGTACCCATGTTATTTGTGTATGTTCGATAGCAGAGATAGAAAAAGGCACTACAAAAACAAAATTTGGCCATCAAGAGAAGCTTTCGAACTTGGAAAACAGAATATTGTTAAAGAATCACTCGTTGAGCCGTATAAAATTTTGAGGCCACTTCTGCATATAAAACTTGGTTTGGTGAAACAATTTGTTAAGGCTTTAGACAAGGAAGGACAATGCTTTGAATATATAGGTTGTTCATGAAATCAGATGCCAATTTGAGCGAAGGTATTTTTGATGGTCCTGAGATTCCTATGTTATTTAGAGATGACAATTTTGTCACAACTATGAACGATGTAGAAAAAGCAGCATGGTTGAGTTTTAAAGATGTATCACTAAAATTTTTTGGTAATACAAAAGGCGCAGATCACAAAAATATTGTTACTAGAGTGGTGCGTAATTTAATGAATTTAAAACTTCATTTTCTAGATTCACATGTTGACCAATTTTCAGAAAATAACGGAGACTGCAGTGAGGAGCAAGGAGAAAGGTTTCATCAAGATCTTAACGAATTTGAATGTAGATTCCAAAAACGGTGGGGCATTAAAATGTTGGCAGAGTACTACTGGACGATGAAAAAAAGAAACAACTTCAAAGAGAGAACAAAAACGTAGAAGAAATCCTCTGCACCGGTCGTTTGAAGAAAAGCGTGTACGAAAACGAAAACCTATTTAAAAAAACATCATTGATCGTAATTTGTATGTATTTATTTATGTACTATTTTTTTGTCTTTGATCAACCATTCAAAACTTACAGTAGAACAACGGGATCTCAAACAACTTCTGAAATTTACCAATTTTCAAATTAACATGATAAGTATGAGTCATATACAACTCTATATCTACTTACATTAAACCCACCAACACCAAACCTACTTCGAAATTGAGTCTCGATATCGAGTTTATTTATAAATTATGCCTGTAAGTTTAAAACTTACCAGTTCTAAACGCTTGAATCTTAAATATTGAATGTAAAATGCTTAAACCCCAAACATTATTTCTACAGTAACATGAAGGTACTTCTCCAGTGATCTGTACCAATAAATTAACATATATACATATATCTATACATATTTACATACTTGATTCATTTACAAGTTTAGTTTGTTAATAGAGACTTATATTTTTTGATTCTTGAGACACTTGAGGTTTCTGTTAATAGATTCTGTTAGTAGCTAGGCGATTTGGATGTTGACTTATTCGGTTTTTATATTTTCGGGAGAAAGTTTGAACTTCTTGTTTAACTGAAAGTATATTTAAATCTTTCTTTATTATTTCAGTAGATATAAACCTAATATCTAAGATTTAAAAAAAAAACTCTTTACAACCCTCTCAAGCAGACAAACTATAACTCTATAAAATCGACATTCACCTAAAAATACCAAACCCATAAAACTCAAAGCCACATTTCAACATCGTTCAAAACTCACCAATTCTAAACGTCTATGGTTGCAGGTTTGAAAGTTGTGGGTTTGGGGTTGTTGATTTGGGGTTGTGGGTTTGAAATTGTGGTCTTGGAGATTATAAGCTTGGAGATTATGTTCTTGGGCGTTGTGGGCTTGGAGTTGTGGGCTCGGGGGTTGTGGGTTTGGGGTTGCGGGTTTGGGGTTGTGGGCTTGGGAGTTGTGGGCTTGAGATATAATTCAAAGCTGAAGTTAAATAAATCAAATTTTATTTTATTTAGTCTCAGAAGTGGCCATTTCTGAGTAATTAAAAAAAACGATAAATTTGATCCATTGTTACCCGCCTAGAGCCCTCTAGAGATTTACACCAAGATGTAAATTTGACCTCGGATTCATCTTCAATGACCTCAAAAACCCTCGGAGTTGTATTTTTAGTACATATAATTTGTTTAAACGTTATAAAAATAAAGTTACGATCTCATTTTACTAAGTTTGCGCCGACTTACAGATTTTTAGTGAGTATTGGACTTTTCAAAGCTGTACCAGGGGTTGAAATTTAAAAAAAAAATATGTTTAAAATATGGTTTTTGATGTATTTTGATCCGTAGAATTCATATATAGAGTCAAATTTTCCGTACTACCCTTTGTTTTTCTTTAATCTTGAAAAATCATAAAAAAACTAAAACCCTGGTTTTTTGAGTTTATCTCTCCAAAGAGTCCCCGAACTCTATATTTTGACTTTAAATTCGGATTCAGCATCGAAAAATACATAAGGATATGTAGGTCTGGTCAAAAGAACATCCCAATTTTCTTTTGTGGGTCTGTGCTATTATAACTTTAGAAAGTATTGATATTTTTTAATAGTGGAAAAAAGTAATGAAAGGTTATTACTGAAAGAAGTAGGTCATATATAAAAGAGAGGCTTTCAAAAAGTGCTTTAAATTTATACTCAAATATTTATGATTTAAGTTTTTTCTGACGTTGATCCTAACTACTATGATGCTTCTTATTTCTTCTGCTTTTTTATTTCTATATCTATAAAAAATAGGCCATTTCGTAATCCAGAGTTTGATTTTATATTCCTGGTGTACGTTATATTTTTTTTTTAATGCAGGGTCTACATTTTAGAAGTCGATGTAGAAGTCCCATGAGTCTTTGAAAATTCTAGAAGTCTTGGAAATCTCTGGGAGTATCTCAGAGAAGTGTCGATATTGAAAGCGAAGTAAAACTCTTCTACAATCTTCTAAAGACTTTTCGAGACTTTCAGAGACTTTCCGAGTTTTTTTTATAAATCTCACAAGTCTTTTGGAATTTTAATTTTTGATAAATGGGTTTGACTGCTGAAGTATTAGTAATATTTACAAGCGAAAGGCAAAAAATCGAGTGTCAAGCAATGATATCTAAGCATATACATATTTCAGTTTTGGCATTATTAATTATACCTCAAGATTGGTCATTTTCAATTGGAAATTTGGATATACATTCGTGGCAAATTTATTTAACATTTTGTGGAGTCCCTGTATTATTCGGAACAGCATGCCTCGGTTTATTTCCAGAAAGTCCCAAATTTTTGATGAGTCAAGGCCGCAATGAAGAAGCGCTTAGAGTATTTCAACAAATTTATGCTTTAAATTCTAGAAAATCGAAAAAATCTTATCCCGTAAGTATACCTTATTATGAAGGTTTGTACTTAAGAGCTTTTTTTATAAAAGATAATGTTAATAATCTTTGCGCCACTGTCACATAAATTGATGTACAGTAAGTTCAGGTCCTTTGACCAAGTTTGTTACCAAGAATTATTCTTTATTTTATCAGATACAAGCCTTGGAAAATGAAGTGTCTAATGCTCCATCAGTGGAGTCAAACGAAACAGTAATAAAACCAAAAAGCCTAAAAGCTTGTGTGCGTGGAGGTATTTTGCAAATGAAACCACTTTTTATGGGCTCTTACTTTGCCAGGCTTATGCTTGTGGTTACTATTCAATTTTGTGGCATGTTAAGGTTAGATGTATTTTTAATAGTATGTATTCTAAAAATCGTACAATATTGTATACGTAAAAAAATTTTCTGCTTAATGTTTTTTCAATAGTTCACTTTGTTAATGAATTTTTGAGAACAGAGAATAATAAAAGGCCAGCTCATAGTTAAAGTTGATCCGTATTTAAGCAATTCAGCATCTGAGTCAGAGGCTAAATGAAACTATGTGCTGGCTGTTTATTGCTCTGAGCTCTTAAGTTAATGTGATAATGTAATTACAGTTCGATTAGGTGAGTATCTTGCGAAAATTTGTATATATGGTGCTATTATTTAATTTTTTATTCAGACTTTATATACTTTTACAAGTCATTTTCGAGCATTTGAAATTTATATGAATTACTATGTTATATGAATAGCTCAATTACAATTTTAATTTTATATTAAATTGTCTCTATATTTTGAATAATCAAAAAGAATATTACCATAATTAATTTTTCATTATTAACGTATAAATATATTTAAATATATTTTTGAATATTAAAATTTGGAACAAAAATGCTATCTAACTAATTTCTGTTTTAAACTTTCGCGGTGATATTTCATGTTAGTCATTTTGAGGGTTTTTCGGATTTCATCCGCGGTGGTTTTAGCTTAAGGCACCTCAAAATATCTTACTAAATATTTGTTCCAATAAGGAGTCATTGCCGCTGTGGATTATTTTATACAAATTTTAGGGAAGAGTTAGTATTTAAAATTCAGTATGGTACGTCCAATTTAAATAGAATACGAAGAATGATTTATACCTATAAAGCATTTTGTTGTTTTTCAAATATAATTTATGATGTAAATTTAATTCAATTATAGGATTTCAATAAATGAGTAACGAATATCTTAAATTTATAAAAGAAATATATAAAGTAATTTAAAGTAATTCGGACACTATAAGCGGACTATTTTCTACCACCTTCTGTAAATGCGTTAGAAACAAATTATATGAAAAGCTTTGAAGTACTAAATATACTACCAATAAAAAATAAAGTACCTCCCAGAGGTGATATTGATCTGGAAGGGCGCAAAAGTATAAGGCGTGTGTTTTAACCGAATTAGGTCAGATGTCAAAATGACCACCTTCAATTGGATCACCTTCAACCGTACCACTTTCAATTAGAGGTTTTGTCTAAAATTTTGACCTTATAAAATGTGCGACTCGCTGAAAATTGAAAAAAGAATCTTACATAAAAATATAATAATCATTCTCAAAGAAATAAAAACGATTTATAAAAGATATATTTTTCCTATTTAAAAACTTTGGAATACGCAAAGATTTAGAGAACTAGAAAAGTGACCGAATTATCTCAAGTTGCCTTATATATTTTTTATAACACAACCACGATTTTTCCATATTTTTGACCTATTGAACGAGCCTAAAGTGATCGTCTAAAAATCATCAGCTGGCGATTTTCAGTTTTTTACAAGCTCCGACTTTTAAACATACCAATTTTCATAATAAATTCTATTAACAAACGAATACCTACACAATCTTTGTTGTTGTCTATAGTAAATTTTTTTATTATCTAAATTTCAATATTATTTTAACTAGCTCCTGGTTACCGTGTCAGAAAATAATTACATTAACGTACTGGAAACTCGACACTTGGTTTCAAAAAGTCCATTTTACCCTCTCTGTCACAATACACTATTGAATTTTAATCTAATTTTCACTAATCTTTCAGTACAAACACTATCCGTTTGTGGCAACCACAACTTTTTGCTATATTAGGACAATCAAAGGAAGATAGTAACTCTGAAAAAATGTTTTCATTTTGTGATATTATTGATGAATCAATTTTTTCTAATATTAATGACAATATGACTCAAACAATAATTAATTCAACTGAAACTATTACCTGTATACGAGTAAGTTTTTCGTTAAAACAAGTTATTAATTTTGAGTAAATAAATCATAGTGTATTATTTTAGAAAACAGTGGATAATTCAGTATATATAAATACCATTATTATATCTGCATCTTCTTTGTTTTTTACTTTTCTTGCTGGTGCTCTGGTAAGCATAATGAGTAGTAAGCATCTTTTACGTAAGTTTATTTTTCATATTCTGATAATAAATTTTCTTTTATATACAGTACCATGTTATTTAAATCTTTCATTTAAAAACAGTGATATGCTACTTTGTTGCTGCGTGTTCTTTATTGGCTTTAAATTGGTCAAAAAGTGTGTTAGTGACTCTTATCCTCATGAGTTTGTTTGTAGGACTCCTAAGTGCATCTATTAATTTATTGATTAGTGTAGTAGTTAATCTTTTTCCCACAACTATGAGGTATGTTGAACATAAGTGAAATGGAATGTTACAGAAAAAAATTAATGATTTCATTTCCTCAACAGAACCATGGCAGTCAGTTTAACAATGATGGTTGGTCGCATTGGCTCCCTTATAGGAAATATATTATTTCCACTATTTCTAGAGTATGGATGTAATGTGGCATTATCAGTACTCACGGGTTTACTGTTAGGTAATTATTTTGATAAAAGAATAAATAATAGAAATGAAAATAATTAATATTTTAATATCCATATTTTTATAAATTTTCAGCGGCTTTCGTACTGACGATGTTTATTCCAAAACCCAAAAGTTCTGTTAAATAATTTTCATTCCAATAAATTACGTACTTTTCAACTGTTAATACGTGTATAACGCTAGACAATTGAATACTTCGTATACACAACTGACGTACATTATTTAAATTTGTCGTACTTAAGCTTTTAATATATCACAAAATCGAGTAAGGTGGATTTTCGGATATTTAATTTTTTGACAAATTTTGTGATATAATGTTAAAAAAAATATGAATCTTCAGATGCTGTAATGGTGAATATATATAGCCAATATCAGTTACTCAAAACTTAGAGATAATAGTAAAACTAAGATAATACTTTTTTAACCATTAAGTTTGTTAATGTAAATAAATCGACTTCTTGTAATTAACTAATTAAGATGTTAATAAATATATTATTTTTAATACATAAATTTTCTTAAAATTTTTTTTTTTATATTTTACAGCTATCTGAAGTCCTCTTATATAACTCTGCATTGCTGCACTAACAATGTAAGTACTTTAGGTGTAATGGTTCCAACCTTATAGTAACTTGCGTAGCAATGGAGACCTACAGTTTTCGGTGGGTTCTGAATCATCAGAACTACAATGAGATAAACACATAAAAAATCCGAATTTTAAAAACTCGGCACAAAGATGATAGTCAATCGCCGATACCGGAAGTCGAACACAGTACTGTTTGAGTAAATAAACATTCCGCGTCGAAAGTTCAAGACCTTAGACGATTCAGCTCTAATTTATTCTAAAATAATATCATTTAATTTCATTCTTCAATAACGTTAAGTGAAGTCATAAGATGGTAGTAAAATAACTTTATAATACAAGATCATCAGGATTTATTTTACAAAACTAAGTTAAAACATTTTAATTTAAAATAAATCTATTTAAATTGATAGAGAAATCCGAGAGTAATGGGGTGCCGATACACGAGCACATAGTGTAGCAATTATTTTCGTGCGGTGGCTAGACAGGAAGTGAGGGGGGGGGGCTGCTCCACGAAACGCGACTGACCAACATTCGGGGCAGAAGCCGTATCGAATCTACGCGCTATTTTGATTCCTTATACGTCAAAATATATTTCTAGCATATTTTTTACAAAGCTTAAATTTCTATCATTGCATATCTTTCTCTAGGGGTAAAGAAAACAGCTCAATATGCGATTATTTCAAATTTGAAAATTTAATAAATTACTTCTATATCCAAAGTGCAATAAATATATAAATAGAGTAGTTAATCGACCAATTAATATAAAGGTAATGCAAATATTGTAAGCTTAAAAAATCACAAATTGAAGTAAAATCGAAACGTTGTAGCATTACGCCTGTAAACCGAAACTCAGCCGACATGACTGTATACCTGGAAGCAGATTGTTCGGAACCAGTAGCAAAATTTTACAAAGTTATGCTTAATTATTATTTCATGCATAGGTATGCAATAATAAACATCAAATTTACTATTAATGTTTGATTAACTGTTTTATATCCACTGCAGTTATTTTTTAATAAATCTCATAACGGCCAAAGTGCGATAATTGATTATGTGCGCATTACGATTTTCTTAAGGATAATGATACATATATAAACATTTTAGCTTACAAACAATTAAATTGTAAATATATTATAAATAAATTATACATATATATTTATCGCATTGTAAAACTTATATATTAACTAATAGTTAGGATATTAATATTAACTGCACTGCAAACCTTGTGACACGCTTTTCTTCGAAAATAACCATATATTTAATTTAGTTACTTGCATTTTACTTTAACAGTTAATCTTCTTGTCTTTATTCGTCCGCTTAATACATCCTTCCTTTACGGGATTCAGCATTGTCTCAACTGCATGAAATTGCATAGGTGAAGGCGCTTTTGCTCGTTGTGCATTGACGCAATGCTTGTTATATACACTACACGCATATATTTAAAAGGCTGTAGAGAACGTTAAACATTAAACAGCTGCTCCTCGGGTAACAGAAAACATTTTTTGTCCCTATTTGAAAAACTGTGCTGCTCCGTTTACGTAGTTATACTAACGTTTGGTTATATTAAGTATTATGATATACAACAACTACATGTAATGTAAAAGGTAAGTCTATTGATAATCAATAAAGAGTAACCATCAGGGTTTTTACTGACTAGTCGATAAAAACTCTATTCTAATGTACAAGAATTTTTTTAAACTTAAAAACGTATTAATATTTCTATTCTAAATGGAATATTTTTTGCTTCCTCAAAGGAGAAGCTTTGTAACGGCGAAAAAAATTTTTGAGACAAAAAAGGCTTAAAATGATGTTTTAAGGTGAAATGTGTTGAAAGTTTTCAATATTGAGAAAATTTTTTCCTCTGTGTGTGTGTGTGTGTAAACTTTCTATATCTCAGGAACCAAACCATCGATCTTCGCCGTTCAAAGCTTATTTTGTTTGTCTCGCGAAAAAAAAATTGGCACCCTGACGTACTTAATATTCTATCGATTTTCTTTTTTTTTTATAACCAAAAAACGATTTTGAATTTTTCGTTT
>JAYJLV010103885.1:0-11814 GCA_036873485.1 Torymus texanus | reverse complement strand
TAATATTAGAATATCATATTATTGTTATATTTTATATTATCTTTATTCAATATAGTTTATGAATATTGAGCTTATTCCAAGAAAATTTTATACACTATGTTACTTATTTCACATTAATGAAAATGTAAATTATCCTGTAAACGGCACGCATCATCTGTGACGAAAAGTTAAATTTTGTAGTTAAAAATTTAGGTTTATTTTTAATTTTAAAGTTTTAGTAAGTAATAAGACCAGACCTACGCACAGCCAATATTAATGTGTCTCTGTAGGATGTCAATTGGTCTGATATATTTTGTATATCTTATGTAATGACATGTATTTTCTGGTAAATAAATAATAATAATAATAATAATAATAATAATAATATGTATACATTATTCTTACAATCCTAATCTTTTATACCTTAAATGTTATATCTCATATGCAATAATCCGAATATAAATTTCTTTTCTTTGGCATAGCACAAAAATAATGAGGAATAAAAAGTATTGATCTATATAAAAAAGACGTCAAAATAAAATATGTTTAATTTTTTTAAGATTGAATTTTTTAGTTTGAGTATTTTAAACTGAATAATTAAAGTAGTATAAGAAAATATTAGATGATTTCTTTTATCAAAATGATGTCATTATCGTTTAATTGAAACTGATTTAAACAAGGAAATAGTTTTTAAATTAAAACTAAATAATGTAATGATTAAGAATTTGTAACAAGAAATGAAATATTTGTACAAAATATCTTCCTGAAAGAGATGAGGAAAGGAGAAATAGTATTAATATGAACGCATTCGTATAATTTCTTCCAACCAGAAACCACATCAGTTAAAAAATTTGGAATCCATACTCGATGATGTATTCAGTGTTTAATTAGTCTACGGAAGCAGCATCAAGGAAGGCAGGCCACTTCCCACAACGGTCTGATAACGTGAGGCCATCTGCAGGAGCACTTCACCCCAGGCAAAAACAAAATCATTAGGATGTGTAGGAACTTGAAGTACGGAGACATGAGAGAGAGAGAGAGAGAAATAGAAAGAATATGAACAAAAAACCTCACTCAAGGAGATGAGGAGACAAGAGAAGAACTAACTATTCTATTCTTTTTATGTAATTAATATGTACGTATTCGTACAGTTTGTTACATGCCTGAAGTCACATTGGACTGTACTTGGTGATGCTTTTTGTGTCTTCACTAATAGTGTTCTTGGCCAGTTCATCAAGATGAAGAAGTCTGGTATTACGTGAGGCCATCTGCAGGAGCACTTCACCCTAGGCAAAAACAAAATCATTAGTATGTGAAGAAACTTGAAGTAGAGAGAGAGAGACAGGAGAGAGAGAGAGAGAGAGAGAGAGAGAGAGAGAGAGAGAGAGAGAGAGATAGAAAGAGTATGTACAAAAACCTTGCTCAAAGAGATGAGGAGACTCCACTTTTTGAAACCGATCCAAAATTAAAACTGCTTAGTTCCACCCCATCTAGCACTTATACTATATCCACTGTCCTCTGGTCAAATCTGGAATAAAGACGTCAAAGTGGGTCTGTCAGATCTAGCAGGCATTTTTACAGCAGGTACTGCTTTTCATATTTAATTTATGACAGAATTCAGTATTTATACGATGGTAGCATATAACTATAAATAAAGGAGAGGCAGAAAGGGAAACAAAGAGACACAGGGTGGATTTCTGAAGGGAAATAATGTTTATTTATTTTTCTGAAGGGAAAGCCTACTACGGCATAAAACCCTTATCGATGCAATTAGGTGCAAGCTATGTAATAGTGAAGTGTGAATGTGAGTGTTAAGTATGAGAGTACACGGAAGCTGCCGCGCCAGCAGGAGACGAAGTCTCTTTGATTCTGAGAATGGAATTGAGAAGGGAATCGGCTCGTCGACGTGCGTCGAGACGAGGCAAACGAGACCCAGTGCGCCAGAGCGACTTTTAATATTGGAGAAGACAGATTAAAGAAGTAAGAAAAATAGGAAAGATAAAAGCCAGATATTGTACTAACGAGACCTGTTCTCACGTGCAGAACCGTCGTAACCCTTCAGCGTAGATGTGCTTCTCACGGCGTTCAAACTTCTAATAAAATCGCGGACCACGCGCCAAACCCTACGGGCGAACCCCTCACTCTCCCTACTCCGGCCCAGCGCTATCGCAACTTAGCCTAATTCTCTCAGCGCGCGGTATCGCTCCCTCCCTGAGGATTAGTTGCGCGCGTTCGTATCAAGAGCTGGCGCCACGAACCCTACTCCGACGCTCTCGATGGAACCATATGTGACAGAACTTAAAGCAGAGAGAGACATGAGAGAGAGAGAGAGAGAGAGAGGGGATAGGAAGAGTATGTACAGAAACCTTGCTCAAAGAGATGAGGAGACTCCACTTTTTGAAACCGATCCAAAATTAAAACTGCTTAGTTCCACCCCATCTAGCACTTATACTATATCCACTGTCCTCTGGTCAAATCTGGAATAAAGACGTCAAAGTGGGTCTGTCAGATCTAGCAGGCATTTTTACAGCAGGTACTGCTTTTCATATTTAATTTATGATGACAGAATTCAGTATTTATACGATGGTAGCATGTAAGGCTGTAGCTCCGTTTGGGGAAAGCATTAGGGTCTATAATTTTGCAGAGGTTCATGGTATGGTATTACCTACAATCTCTGAACGTTTAAAAAAATTGAGGTTCCGGAACCCTGACCCTCTCCTAGTAAGTATGAAAAGCAGTGCCTACTCGAAAAATGCCTGATACTGACAGACCTACTTTGATCAATTCCAGATTGGTACACAGAACAGTTGATGCAGTATAAATGTTACAATTTAATATTTGAATAGGAAATTGAAGCTATGCCTTGAATGGAAAACAGACTCATTCCTAATAAACATTAAGTTTAATTTTTATCTGTAAGTCACATAGAGTGGAACCAAGTAGTTTTAATTTTGATCGGCTTTAAAAAGTGGACTAGCTGTATCTCTAATGCAAGAAGATGGATCAAAATTAAAACTGCTTGGTTCCACTCTATGTGACTTACAGATAAAAATTAAACTTAATGTTAATTGGAAATGAGTCTGTTTTCCATTCAGGTTATAGTGTCAATTTCCTATTCAAACATTAAATTGTAACATTTTTACTGCATCAACTGTTCTGCGTTTACAAGCATAACAAACCCATACAATTTTATCTTCGTGCAAATTAACTTGTGAACACATAAACTGAAATGCATCAGGTTTCATGTAAGGATTTAATTCATCAATATTAACCTCTGCATTATAAAACCAGAAAGGCACTCTATCCATTTTAATGTCACTGAGTACAATTTTATCTTTTTTAATATCAAATATTTTCATAGATTCGACATATAAAATTCAACTAAAAATAATTAAAGCTTATTCTTCTACAACTTTTTAGTAAACTGTTTAGCATTAGTATTTTTGGTAACTTTTTTTTTAACAAACCGATCACATTATTATTTTTTTTTCCTTTGCGTCTACCTATTGTATTACATCGCTTAACTAAAACTATATCACTTGTTTGTTTATTACGAGAACTTAAACTAATTTTTTTTATTAACGTCACTACTTTCAGCCATTTCAACAGCATTATTCACGCTCTTTAATTTATAATCTTTAGAACAATTATATTTATATATTGATTCATTTTCAATCCAACGACTAGAGGTACAGTCTTTTAAAGTACTAGGAATTACATCAACTAACAAACGACTTAAATTTTCATTTTCTGGCAACTCCTTACTGAATATTGCTTGTAACTAATGAGAATATCTCGAATCAATCATTTGCTCAATATCAACTAGATTATCATCAATAATATTTGATGATGCTTTATTTCCTAAAATATCTTCTTCAAACAAACGATGTTTTTCAAAGTATTTCTTTGTCCACCTTTCAAGAATAGTAGATTCGTCAAATAAAGGAAAACATTTTAATTCTCTAATTTTTAAAATATGGGAACATGGTAAACCCATCGACTTAAAAGTATTACATGTGCATGTAACCGAAGTAGTTACATATTTCAATACTTCACTGTTAGATGAAATAGCCAATACATTTTCATCAACAAAAGAATACTGTGTAATATATTTACATTTCTCCATTTGCTTTTCAATGAAATTAAAAGCATACCTCGTTACATTCTGAAAATACAATCTTAAGTCAGGAGACAATTTATAAGCTGGCATTTTAGTAAAATTGAGAAGTGCTTTGAAATCTCTCTCATTTTGATGAATATGAATAATAAAATCGTTCAGCTCTTTTACAAAATCTCACAAAATTTTTTATTTTTCCATTTAAATTTTCATGCCTGTTATTCGTATGATTCATAAAATTGCCATCAGACATCAAGCCTCTTACCCATTCGGCATGAATATTATGCCAATAATCGTCAAAATAACTTCTTACTGCATTTGGTGCAGTAGTACAAAACTCTTCATACAACTGACATTATTTTCCTTCATTAAAAGCATACATCATCTTCTGTAGAATGACTCTCTGTTTCGTTGAAATTCCCATTTTATCCTTGTAAATATGACGTCTAAAAATATCAGCGACATGGTACGAGCAAATGTACACAGGAACGCTGAATTTGGCACTTATGATATCACGAATGGTTTGGTCTTTATCAGCCATAAATGACTGAATCTTCTTGCATGCTTCCGGATATCTCGCTTGTATTATATCAAAGAACCATGACAAATTTTCCTTATTCTCTCACTCAACAACACAGACAAACACAAGTTGCGTTGAGCCATTTCCATCCAGTACGGTTACTAGTCCTACAGGAAATTCAAGTCGCAATAATTTATATGTAAAATCAAAAGTGCAGAATTCTGGCCAATTTTCAAATACTGTTATCATTTCAGGTAAGGCAAAATAGAACGCATCTAGTTCATTCCTTTTATTTACTTTAATATTATACTTTACACCTAAAAAATAGTTATTTTGTTAATTATTTGAATTCAATACGATTATACAATACAGTAATATTGTATTATTATATTACTCACCATAGTTCTTAAAAACTTCTAAAACAGATGACATAGAATCACCAAGACAATTTTTCTTTACAGATACCTTAATGTCAGATCAAAAATAAAACATAATGTTTATTGGGAATGAGTCTGTTTTACATTCAAGGCATAGCGTCAATTACCTATTCAAACATTAAATTCTAGCATTTATACTGCATCTACTGTTCTATGAACCAATCTGGAATTGAGACGTCAAAGTAGCCTGCCAGATGTAGCAGGCATTTTACAGTAGTCACTGTTCTTTATATTTATTTTATGGCAAAATAATTCAGTATTTATTCTACAGGAGCATGTAAGAATTATGAAAATTGCTATCTATTTCACTGTAGAATAAAATAGAATTTTACAGGTTATAAAAGTAAATTTTCATAATTCTTACATGCTCCTGCAGAACGAATACTGAATTTTTTACCATAAACTAAATGTGAAAAGCAGAGCATACTGTAAAAAATGCCTGCTACATCTATCAGGCTACTTTGACGTCTCAATTTCAATAAACTTTAACTCTATGTTAAAGCAGACTCATTACCAATAAACATTAACTTTAATTTTTCATACTTTTATGTCAAAACGATGGCTTCAGAGGAAATCTTTATTCATGTACTGTCATATGATATACATCTAGTCAAGTACACATACATAAAGATTCCTTTCCTGAGAAGCCAAACATTTAACAACAAAATTGGAGCAGAGAGGAAGAGCGTGTAAAGAAAGTTATGTGCAATTAATTACGTACCTATGGATACAATTTGAAGCATTGGAGCTGTTGAATGATAAAATGGGAGGAGCTATCGCAGCTTGCCCCTACTGCCACTGAGTTTCCAGTGTCTTCGTGCAAACTTCGTTTCCAGATTCAGAGCAGTAATCATGATTAGATAGCATCCATAGTTTTAACAGAGGTTTATGGAAAAATGAAGAACATCCGACTAGTTAACAACTATAACTATCTTGTAATATTTTAAATATTTTGCTCTGCTGCTGCTGTTTCTGTTATATCCAATGGTTACTCCGATGATGATGGCTGCATTCCCTGTCTCACACTTGTTATTTATTTCTTTATTTTTTTTACATTAAAACCACCATTACACATATTTGCTTATATTTGCTCACTTTCACTCATACAAAAAACTGCACAAACAAAATATATGACGAAAAAATTTGTATTCTCTCTTCTACGACCTCCGCTTCTGACTCCACTTGTGGTAATATATCCTTAAAGCACAACATACTCTCTCTCTCTATTTCTTTCATCATATTTATATATTCATCATTTTTGTTAACAACAAGCAAGTCCATAATTGGCAACAAGAATTCTAAGAGTCTATAGTAATTCATTTCATATTTCCACACTTCACCTTCTTCTCTCTTCCTTCAATCCATTCATTAAATTCCACTTCTCGCCTCCTTGCAACATTTAAGCTTTACCCAGGGGTGGCCTAAAAAGAGTTGTTGTGGGGGAGGGTGTGAAACAGAATACAACCTAGGAGAATTATTAACAGTCCCTTGCCGTCAATGAAGAATCACTGGGTGAGTGGGATATTTATTACTCCTTCTCTCCTAGGTCTCTTCGAGGTGCTAAGGATTCCTGAAGCAGTGACCTTCGAACCATAGCTCCTCAATGGGTCCAGCTGGCAGCTAAAAATCGCTTTTAACCATGTGACATGTGTATGGGCTGGTCTGCAAAGAAAGGTGGATAGCCAACTGCCATCTCATAGACCAGGACACCCAGAACCCATCAGTGCACTGACTGGTTGTAGCCCTTGCCCAGAATGATCTCTGAAGCAAGGTACTCGGGTGTTCCGCAGAGATTCCATGTCCTGCCCTTGACTCTCTTGGCAAAGCCAAAGTCTGTGACCTTGAGGTAGCCCTGCGAGTTGATTAGTAGATTCTTGGGCTTCAGATTTCTGTAGATGAGATCGAGGCAGTGCAGGTACTCAAATGCCAGTACAATCTGTGCGTAAAACCTTGAGTGAGGCTCTGAGAATCTGACCACCTTCCTCAGGTGACTGAAATTTTCACCGCTGGGCACATATTCAAGCACCATGTAGAGCTTCAAATTATCCTTGAAGTAATAGCATAGAGAGACAAGAAAAGGGAAGTCTATCGCCTGCAGGATCCTCTACTCATTGAGTGTATGCTCCACCTGCTTGAGCTTGACGAGCATCTGTTTCCGAAAGATCTTCATGGCAAAGTATTCCTTGCTGGGCTTCTGCTGGACTATCATACCTCGTCGGAAGGATCCCGTGCCCAGGGTCTTGATCCAATCGAAGTCCTTGAGAGCGGTGGTATTGGTCGGGTTCTTCTTCGATTTGTCCTCGAACTCCTTCATGGCCTGCTCTCAGTTCGCGCGGTCGTCGCGACCCGCGGCGCGTGCGCTCCCTCCCTTTCTCTCCAGACGGCATACGGAGCGTGCCTATAAAAGAAACCGCGGCGCTTGTGCTCGCTCTCTTGATCCCACATCGTCTCATCACCAGTATTCAGGCACCTCAGGCACTCACATCTATTTTTTCATTTTCAGTTCCATCATTATAATTTAATAATGTAATTATTGTTCTAACATGTAACCTTTTTATTTTCTTTTCAATAAATTCATTCTAGCGAAATATAGCGTTGTGTGTCGCTTTCATTATCCTGCCCGATCCAGGCGTCATTCCGCCGCCTTGCGCAAATAAAACAATAGTCATACAGTTGTTTCGGAGAGTTCTTTGCATTACTTGGCTATCGATTATTGATTTCACATATTTCGTTTGTTTTATTTGCAGTAAACAATATGAATGTACCTACTTAGATATAATTTGTTCAGCATATTATTAACAACATACTATTTCTTGTATAGTCATAAAAAAAATGATTTCAATTTGTAGAGAGGTTTTATTGAGTAGATGAGATTAGGAGTGAGAATGAAAGAGAACGAGAAAGCGAGACGGCGAGAGAAAGAGAGGGGGGAGAAGAGAGTGATAGGATATTATACAGAAGAAACGTCTATACTTGCCTTATTTTATACTTTCGTACAATACATTAAGCGATGAAATTTCTTATGCAAACTTTATAAAAACATTAGGCTATTCATTTTAACTAATAATTAATTTATATTATTAAATCATTTTACTAAATTAATACATTTTTATTAGATTTTCTATTGTTTGTTTAAAATGTTATAAATTTAATTGATTGTTTTGAATATTAATATGTCAGAAATCAACTATTGTTTAGTAAGAATGTTTACCTAATGTGAATTATTCATAAAATATGCATTAGCAATGGAAATCTCTTATTAATAGTGTTAATATACCAGGTGGTCCAAAAATGTGGGAACCCGTGAATAACTCGTAAGGTTTTAATTTTAGGTGAAAATGTTAAGTACAAAAGTTTTATAATTTTTCCCTGGCTTTCAGATGGTGACCTTGGATTTGACCTTGACCATGTCCTTGCTGGTAATGTCAAGATCATCGTCATTTTTTCAAATGGAAACCCCCATTTTTCGTCATGGATTTGAAAAGAGCGGGAAATTTTACACAAAAAATCAGGGTTTGAATTCGAAAAATTAGCTTGACCTTGACATGACCACCAAGGTCATGGTCATGGCAAAGATCATATTTGGATGTAGGATTTTACGCTCTTTCCAAATACATGACGAAAAATGGGGATATCCATTTGAGAAAATGACATTGACCTTGATATGACCATCAAGGTCATGGTCAAGGTCAAATCCAAGGTCACCATCTGAAAGCCAAGGAAAAATTATAAAACTTTTGTATTTAACATTTTCTTCTAAACTTAAAACCTGACGAGTTATTCAGGGGTTTCCACATTTTTGGACCACAATTAATGCTAGGGAACGTACAAGTTAACATGCATTATTCAAATTTCGAACAGTTTTATTATTTAAACTTAAAAACAAGTTAATTAATCTAGAAGAAATAAACAAAATAATTATTATTTGCTATAAAAACATAAAATAATAATGGGTTTTCTTCACTTCTAATTTTCATCTATTATAATACAACTTTTACCATAAGTGAAATTATTTTCCTGATTATTGTTAAAGAAATATTGAGCATTTTCCTGTAATAATATTCTTATGTAGTATAAGTAATGTTTGAGAAAGTCGGAAAAAGGCGTCCCTGCGTGGGAACGCGTTGACATTTATTTTTAGTATGGGCCATGTGTTATCTGCATTCAAGATAGTGTATCCGTACGAGGCAAGAGTCCCTTAAAGCTAACTCTACACTTTGAAGAAATGTCTCCAACTACCAATACAGTTATTTAACTCAGTGTTTATTAAATTTATATAATTCTAAATTTTATTTATTTATTACTGAAAGAGAGAAATTTTCCAGATAAGTTTTAATATTTGGGTAGAGGAAATAGTCCTTAAAAGTTTTATTACAATTTTACATCTTTTTGCAAGTATTAGACTTTATAAACTTTTACACCTCACACCTAGAATGGTTGTTAGTTCGGTCAAAACGTATAAAAGAAAGATTACTATTATGATTAATGCGTAAGGGTTTGTTTAACAATTTGTACTTAATTTATATATTTTATTTTTTTTATACCTTAGAAAATTAGTCATATTTTATAACTAGAGTGTTACTAATTTGTAAAAATTAATATAATCCACTCAAAGGTTTAAAATTACATATTGCGATAATGATTTATTCAAATTAGTACATGATTATAAAATATAAAGTTAACTGAAAAATGGCTATTTTTCTAACTAACATTTCTACTAGGGTAGATTGCAGTATTTTATATAAAAAGGTAATAATCTTTGGTATCAGACTTTTTCCTATAGTTTATTATACCAGTGATCATGGGTATGTTCAAAAATAATTTTTATGAGTTTATAATATTCGGGATTTATCAATAAGAACAGAAAGTTTTAATAATAAGCCGAAAAACAAATTCAAGGAAAGAGAAATTATAAGACTTTAAGTTTGAAATTAATATATGCGCCACGTCGTCGATTCGATGGCAGGTCATAACTACAACCCTAGGTGCAGTAGTGTCAGGAGGGTAGTAGAGTTTCAGGGTCATGATCGTGGTTCATCAAAATAAGAAATACCTACAACTATATTAAAATATAAGTAAATAATAATAAAAAACAAAATTCTTTATACTAGAGCGTAGATGGTTCCGTCACATCTCCATTAAGTGAAGATAATAAAAAATTGGAAAATTTATTATTAAATGATAAAGATTTTAGAAATTTAATAAGGTATTACAATCATTTATTTAGTTTTGCTACATTTAGTGCTAATATGGAATTCTAAAAACAAAAAGTTATTTATAATTTAAAAATACAAGGATAAGTTTGTCATATGGCATCAACATCTTTAGTACCAAACTTTTAGAAGAACCGTCTTGTGGACAATTGTATATTTATGATGATAATACTGCCATTGAAAGAAAATCAAAACAAAATGAAAATTTAACTAAAGAACATTTAATTATTTTAACCGATATACTAAACAATAATCCATACGCCAAACGATATAAGTGTCTACACCAATTAGCCAATATACAAAATCTTCCAAATTATAAATTATATTTTATTCACAAAAACAATCATCAAAAACATACTTATTGTTATCCTTTAACTTCAGAGTGTGGTGCTATTATTGTATCAAAATCAGGATTACCTGATGATTATGATCTTTGTGTATATCCTAGAAGTACCTTAGAAAATGATAAAATATTCACATTTTCTAATAAATTATCCCATCATGTAGATTTGATGGTATTTCCGTTAATGTTCCCCTCAGGAGATTTAGGATGAAGTATTGGATATAACAAACGACCTGATTCAACAGATGATGAAAAAAAATTGACTTTATTACAATGCTATGAATGTAGATTATTATATAGATCAAATGCACAAATTTTCAGTCCTTTTTTGTATGGAGGGGAATTAACACAGCAATTATTTTACATGCTTACATCATGATAGAAAATAATAGAATGAATTTTTTCCAACAAAATGAAAATCAGAAAAAGTTCCGTGTTGAATATTATCAAGGTTTGTTAGACCACGTTATAAATATCGCTTCAAATGTTTCTCAAAATTTAGAAAGTAAAAAAAATTAGGAAGCTATTGATAAATATTGTTATGTTTTCGTCTACCATCATCGAACATAAGAACAAAAGCGTTGCTAAGCGACTAGTTTTGTTGTTCTCGATTTGAGTTAGTTAGTTGATTTGAGATATTGTTGTTGATAACACGTTTTATTTGTATATGTTTATGATCTTGGATAAACATACGTTATTCTTTTATAATAATGGTTATTATTATTTATTGTATGTGTGTGTGAGTGTAACATTTTGGGGGCCCGTCCGAAGATTTTGAAGTCGACATGGACGGATTCGAAAAATCATCGAAAACAACTCGTACACCGCCACAAGTGCCCTCTCAGACGAAGACCAGAGCATGCACAGTCTGCTGCGGAGGTCGCTGCTGCTGCTACTGCCGAGAGTCGTACTTCCGAGGCTGCTGCGGTTAATATCACCGATACCGATCCCATCACTGACATTGAAGGTTTGCGTAGACATTAAACAGGTACACTTAACCCTGCAATTTCTGATCCGATTCTCGTCAATTTAAGTTCACCTGGTGACTCGCAATCGATGACTGGCGCACGCTCAGTAACTGATGCGCGCGTGATGATGACGATGAGTCGACGGTGGCTGACGTCTCAACGACGGTCGGTGTACCCCAGCCTACTCTTCTTCGTGAAATGCTATTGGAACTCAATGAGGCTAGAACTCAAATGGAT
>JAYJLV010103874.1:0-11814 GCA_036873485.1 Torymus texanus | reverse complement strand
TTAATACCTCAACTTAAATTATTGAAACTTCGGAAAAGTTGAAAACAAAAGTTCAAAAGTTCAATTCTTTATTTTTTAAATTTTCATGTTATGTAAATAGTAGAAATAATTAAAAAATGTCACTACTTTTAACTGCCATTCTAATTAGTAAATATTGGTAATTCGTATTATGAATAAAACGTTTTAGTCTTTCTGTAACATCAATAAGCACTTTTAGGTTAAAAGGTTTTCGTCAAATGTATTAGAACGGAAAATTTTACATTCAAATGTGTGCTCAGGTCAGCACATATTTAAATGTAAAATTTTGCGCTCTTTCGATTGCCGATGAAAAAAATAGGGGTTTCCATTTGAAAAAAAAGTTGATCTTTATTTGACCTTGAAGATCATCGCCAAGGTCAAAATAAAGGTCACCACTGGATTCCTCGTTAAAAGTTACTACAAGAATGACCTTCCAATTTTTGAAAAGTATTTAATCATGAGAATTATTCGTGTGTTTCCAGACTTTTTGGACACCGTGTATACAGGGTGTCCCACTTTAACTTGGACAGTTGGATAATTCGAAACCTTGCATCCTAATCGAAAAATGTTTTAGACGTAAGTTCTTGAGTTTCGAAGGGCCTACCCAACCATGACCTTGAAAATGTCCTTCACCCTCATTTTCAAGGTCATTTGGAGGTCAATCCTGTTTTTTTCAATGGAAACCCCTATCTTTTATTCCAGATTCTGAAAGAACGCAAAATTTTACGCCTAAATGTCCTGTCATGTCTAGGGTCAAAGTGAACCCCAGAGGTCATTAACAAAATGTCTTCAATTCGTAAAATTTCTCACTTTTTTTGAATCCAGGACCAAAAACAGTAGTTTTTGTTTGAAATTCTTACTCGACCTTCAAATGACCTTGGGAATATGGTTAAAGGATATTGTTGAGATCAGGGTTGGGTCAGTTTCTCACACTGTCAGATAAACAACAATTTCCGTCTAAAGCACTCTTCCAGAAAATCATAATTCACCAGTTTTCGGCTCTTACCAGGAACTTGTCCTTGTAATAACCTCTGGGGTTCACTTTGACCCTAGACATGATAGGTCATTTAGACGTAAAATTTCGCATTCTTTCTGAATCCGGAATAAAAGATAGGGGTTTCCATTGAAAAAACAGAATTGACCTCCAAATGACCTTGAAAATGTAGGTGAAGGACATGTTCAAGGTCATGGTTGGGTAGGCCCTTCGAAACTCAAGAACTTTCGTCTAAAACATTTTCCGATTAGGATGCAAGGTTTCGAATTATCCAGCTGTCCAAGTTAAAGTGGGACACCCTGTATATACCTCTATGTGATAAATTTTTTGTTGGTCTGTGGGTTATGGAATGGAGGAGAAAACGTCATAATATGTTGTAGTTATGATATCTTCATAGAAAAACTATTGCAAATCCATTGGTTATAGTCATCTTTATTAGTAGTTATATATAGTAGTTATCTTCGTCAACCTTAATTTATATTCCCTGGTAAAAATTCATCTATATGAAATGGCCAAAAAGTTAGAAAATGGCTAGTAAAACTGGCCAATTAATCGCTTGGATGAAACGATTTTTTCCCATTATACGCCCATTTCTTAGATTTATTTTATCTTTGATGAAAGAGAATTAAAGGTCATTCATTGGATAGCTTACCAAAATATAAATAAATAAAATTAACTATAATAAATCATTTGCTGTACTTATTCTATTAATAATTCAGCCAAACTTTGATTTCTCCATCTGATTCTGTCTCTCTCACTCCTTGTCATAATAGCAAGCCTTCTGCTAGCCATTTTAAGACTAAAGAAAATGATCAGTTTTAGTACCTTTAAAATATTCAAGAACAAGCTTGCGCTTGTCTTCGAAAAACTCGGTCTATCTTTCAATCCATCAAATGGCCAAATAATGGGAGAAAAAGCGTTTCATCGGGAGTTAGAAACTGGACAAGAGAACTTCCCATTTTATAGCCAGTACTAGTAAAAATGGTCATTTATGAGCTATAAAATAGTTTCGATTTCCATCAGGGTTACTATATTGTTTAATGTATTGTTATATATAAAAACTTTGAAAATACAGGAAACAAGTATTTTCATTGAAAACGATGAAGCGATAACGTTTGGATTAGCGTATTCATCTTTGAGCTTATTGTATACCTATACAAGCTTTTTAGAGGTACAAAGTAGATGTATAAAAAGAGAGAACAGCGAGTTTTTGCGATAAACTTAAATGGAAAATCAGAATTTTATGCGCACGTTTGAGCCAAAGTGAGATCAAACGCATTTTTTGCATACGTGCATCTGACAAGATTTTATAACAACTCTTTGCGTCGTAGGTGAGTGCTCAAATACTAAAGTATAATTTTTCTGTGTGTATGCGCTCTCATAAAAAATTTATGCGCATGTGTGAGGATATACATGTTTTTTTGTCATCTCTTAGTTCAAAGAGTACTATAGTAACTTAATCGACTAAAGCCTCAATCTTTACATAGAAATGTAAAATATAAAAAAAATGTATAAAATCTGAATGAGAACGAAGTAGGTATTACGGTGCAGTTAATAAACGGGGCGCTTAAAAGGATTTAATAGTTCTACTTTACACTAACCCTGGTTCATTCGCGTGACATGTATAAATAATTAAGATAAAAAAAAAACATTGCGATTTACGCTCTGAACAAATTCAGTCCGTTCTGCGTAATCTTGTAATACATAATGTAATGCAAAAATTAGAGAAAATAAACGGTATTTTATTTAAAGAATGAACAAAGATTTGTGTATTCTGCCTCGATACTCCGTAGAACAATATATTACAAGATTACACAAGCCAACTTAATTTATTAATGAGGTGAATCGTTATTCTTTTTTTACACTAATTACTTTTAAATGCTCACTGATAAAACAGTGTTAATATAATAAAATATAGTGCGAATAATCCCTTAAAGAATTCAAAACTATATTGTAGAGTCTTACCATACTGGCATCATCTTACTCACCGTAATGATGCAGATAACAACTTGTTAAGTTTTGAGGTAATTTCATGCCCTATACATTTTCCGGAAAATTTGAAAATTGTAATTACGACTTACGGAATATGTAATACATAAAATTAGCGCAAAATTTTACAAAACATTGCTTGCATCGTTACGGAAGGCAACACGACGCTCTTTTTTCGAAAAAATGACCAGCATTGACATAAACAAAATATAATGTCGATGCTGATATGGTAGGTACGGATAAAAAAATATAAAATTAGCACTTCTGAATAATGTTATATATACTTTAACAGTAACGATAGTTTATTTTCTCTTCATTGTAAATGATTCACATATTATAAAATTAAAGAATTTATGTTTATAATTCACTATGACGGATCTTCATTATAAATCCCAATAACAAAGTTATTAATTAATCTAATTAGTTCGTGACCTGATTATTATCGAAATAGCTATGCAAGATTTTAATCCAGTATATTTTCTTGCTAGTAAGAGAGTAATGTATAATACACTCACAGAGTTTACCGTAAACCTATATAATTCAACCCATTGATCTCCAAAATATTCCTAATCATCAAAATCTCTCGTTCGAAAACCATCACCATAATAGACTTTCATCTTTAATAAAAAAAAAAAGAATACCATAAAATAGCCAAGAAAAAAATACAAGACAAAAAACATAGTACAACGTCCTCTTATGTAAAGGCCACAACGCAGCCACGCGTCTTCTGCGTTTGAGTACTGCGCGCCGCGAATGTGGCCTTCCTCGAGTGGCCCACTACGCCGCCGCCGCCGCTGGTACAGTGCTTGTTCTCGTGCATTTACGCAAGCGCGTGTCTGCGAGTGTAAGAGACACACACGACGTACAAATATATACGAGCTCTTTTTTTTTAGAGAGGAGAGAACGAGAGATCCAGGTGCTTGCGTTAAATTTGAAGGGCTACTTACTTAGACTCGCGTTAAAAGAGTGTAGTTAGTTTGTACAGCAAACACACGAGGGAATATGCCTATAAGAATTATGTTATATGAATTACGGTATAAATTTAGGAAGGTAATTTTATCAATGAGACTTAAAGGAATAAAGTCGATAATTGTGATATAAAATGTATGAGGAAATATGCAGATTATTTACACATTTAGGGGAGAAAAGAAAAGTTTCTAGCACTCAAAAATGGGTTTGTGTTAATTTTTTAACCACACATCAATTTTTTAATGGTGTACATACACATTATTATTTTTTTTTCTAATTTGACTAAATGTGGATAATCTGTAAAATTCCTCATATTACAGATTAATAACAAACCAACTGACCACACCAAGTATCGATCGACACACACTGATTGTACAGACTGAAGCTCTCGAATAATATAACCAACAAATTTAGTAATAACAACGCAAAGTATAATGAAATTAAAAAAAAACACACTCTCGTACCGCTAAATGTTATTAAAAAACATCACATGCTCGTTCTGCCCCCTGACAAAATGGCTATTAATTAATTAATTAGTGAAAAGGGACGACTATTACGTAGTGCTACAAAATCGTAGAGCTAATTAATTCCGCGCTACTATTGAATCGCTCTCTCTCTCTCTCTCTCTCTCCCTCTCGGTGGGAAATTTCGACTCTGAATGGACCACATGCACCGCGTGGGTATGTACAAACGGTTTAGGAGAAGGACAGGATATATACACGAGCGTGCAGTGCTTGTATGAATTAGTGAGGGCAAAAGGGAGAGAGAGAGAGCAAAAGCGCATAGTATAGATGCTCGAGTACTGCAATATATAGAGGCAACAACAAGAGAGAGAGAGAGAGAGAGAGAGAGATGGCGAGCGCATGTGTGTGGGTGTGTGTGTGTATAGACATATACACACACACACACACACGTGCCCAGCCATCGTTGATTACGCGCGTGCGCACGTGGTACGGCACATTCGCGTGCAGAGAAAGAGGTATATATATATATATATATAGTGCTAGTAGGAGCCGGCTGACACTAATTAAACGTTGTTAATAAAGCGGCCCATTATTTCGCGCGTGCGGGCGGGTGAAGGCTCACGCGAGAGTGGGTTTAAACTTCGAGATTTCGCGCGTTCAGGTGGAGTATAGGTACGCGACTCTGTGCATATACATATATATATATATATATATATATATATAAAAGCGTTTTCTACCGTCGCCGGTTAATACAGTCGAGCAACGTAACGAATGGACGTTCACCTCTCTACTCTCTCTCTCTCGCACGCGCGCGTATTTTCTCTCTTTCCACCTTTTTCCACCAATCCACCCACCCCCGTTACGCTCTCTATCCATTCCCGCTGCCTCGGCGTACTAAAAAGGAAAAAGCAGCAGTAGTACCGCCACCAGCGCGCGTTTGAATTCCGCGCGCGCGTGTAGGGTGAATCAATTCAGTCGCTCTCGACTTTTTGGCTTTGCTCTCATGGTCTTTTGACTCGAGTGCATGCGGATGTCTACGAAGAGAGAGAGAGAGAGAGAGAGAGAGAGAGAAAGAGAGAGAAAAACGGTCCGCGTTCGTTAAGAATTTTCGAAAGAGCACAATGAAAGTTCGTTTATTCTGTTCATTTACACTCGATTTTTGCACTGTTGAATTCGTTTTAATAACCGAGTCGTCCGAGTCGAAGCTCAATTGGTAGGGCACGGCGCGTATGCGCCCTCTTCAATGATTAAACGTTTGCACGCGGTATTTTCAACTGGCTGGTGTATTGGATTATGGCTGTAATTTTTCCCTGTTACGAGTGGAATGCACGGGAAATTTAGAATGGCACTCGTTACGGTATTGGTTGATTTTACCTTGTAACGTTGTTAGATTCGTTGTGATAACAGCGAAAAAAATTTCACTTACAATAATACGAAAACTGGATTAGGTATATTAGTGTTTTTTTTTCTATCGCGCGTGAAATTTTATATTACTATTATAACTAATTTCATTGTTTATATATATATATATATATATAATTGATTGAAGATCAGAATGCCAAATTAAAGTAGAATTAGGTTTACAATCTAATAGATAGTAACCGGTTGTAAAAAAATGTAGTTTCTGAAAAGAAGTTTCTTCGTTTTGAAAAGACTCTTCGAATAGATACTTCTTTTTGAAAAGGAGATTCTTCTTTTTCCAATAAACTTTTAACTGTCCAACTTCACTTCCACTACAAACAAAAGTTATTTTTACTTATTTTACAATGCTTTTTCAGCATATCAGCATATAAATTTTCATTCCTTGTAGAAAAAGAGACTAGTAAATGGTTATCGAACGAAACGTTATTCTTTCTTCGTGTTTTTTCAAATGTTCTATATTATAAATTATAAATTGTATCAATGTTAATTATGGATCCGGCTACCCGGAATAACCGAATAAGTCCACTTTTCAAGTTTCCGAGCAAAACGAGTTTTAAAGTTCAAACTTATATGTAAGATCGAGAGAAACGAGATGAGTCGCGATACTTGACTAGTCAGTTGACACATCATTTATTAACGCTCTGGGAAAATATTCCCTTATTTGTATTGTACTACTATTGTAAAATTTTAAAATTTTTATAATTTGAAAGTGTATAGGAATTTTTAAAATAAACAGATAAATATATATTAGCCATCATATTCACATTGAATTTGAATAGATAAAATAAATTATAACTACGATAATCGAAAAAAAATGATGAACTTATCCTGTTATCCCGTGCACAAAATTTGAAAAATGGACTTGTCTGGTTATGTTTCGGGTGAATTGTAGATTTACGGCAATATTTTTTCTACTACTCAAAGTGGTAAATGAAAAAGGGTTTTTTGAAGATACAAAATCCGGGGTTATCTCAATTTAAAAAAAAAAAAAGTGGACTTATTCGGTTATTCCGGCAAGCCATAGAATTGTATTCGGAATAATTTATCTTCTTTAACTTTTAATATACGTTTCTAATATCATCAGAAACATTACAGAATGATATTTTTTCCGTAAGCAGTCTCAATGATTGCTTGAATCGCAAAATTCGTTTTTTCGGTAATAAAGTCTAAAACAGTCTCATGCTACTATAAATTACAATAATTTTGGATGTTGTTGTCAAGTTTCAATAGTTACCGTTATGAATTATCTGTACTCAAGTCCCAAGCAATCAAATGTTTACGCCAACAGCTAGTCTAATGTTTTACCGATCAAGTTAGTTATACCACCAATCACCGTTACTTTTGTATTATATCCACCACTTCGAATCAATGATAAACGAATTTTACAATTTACTTTCCCTCAGCCTTTTTTACATGTAAAATACCTGAAGTTATACTTCCTAAACGGCCATCTCTATTCATTCGAAGCTCCTCAAATTTTGTACACAAACCCTTCTATAGAATCTAACTCTTCAACAGGAAGTCAGAGCTGACGTTACGCAACGCGAGTCAAGTTGCGTGTATCGTAGCGGCGCGTTACACGAGAGCCGAGCAGAGAAATAGAGTTACGCAAATTTTGTAAGTTCAAGCTGCAGAAGCCTAAGAAATAGTTTGTTGATTATCCGCTGAGGTTAATATATAATATAAGGGTGTATGTATACATATATATAGTTGCGCAAATGCAACGTTGCGCGAGGCGCGGGAGTCACGTTTCGCGCATCAGGGTGGTCGTAGCGTCGACGGTTGTTCATGGTTCCGATGGTGCTTCCGATAGCGAGTATATATACGTATATTAATTACTTAACGATCTTTGGGTATATCGCTACATAAATATAATAATACGTTTTGTTCCTTGCACGTCTGTATAAGGGATGTTTGAAGGTAAAAGCCAGCTGAATTCCAGAGTATATGTAAAATCACTATATGCTTTCGTCAGCTTGCACTCAAATGGCTTCTAACTAGTAAATTAAAGAATATATATACTTTGCTTGAATTTAATCATCGAAATCGTTTAAAAAATGACATAAAAACATAGCACTGATAGAAACAATTATTGGATACAATTTAATCGCATAGTATATTATTGGAAACCAGAATACACACGAGATCCTTGCAGAGCTTTTGGAGATTCAAACAGGCTTTAAGATCCTTGACCTTAATTTATTAATTTAATACTTGACTTCATTTATCGCAAATTCTATAGCAATTCTGTTTTATTTTAATTTTAAATGTATAACTTATCTTCTGTAAAAAGCATCTTGCCCGTTTAATATTAATATAAATAAATATTATATAACGCATTTGCAACGATCGATATGGCATATATAATTATATGAAATTGCTCTCGTCAAATAAGCTTCCACTTTAACATCACCACATCTCCCTTTCCCTCCACCATTGAATTATTACCAACGTACAACATAACATTTCACAGCGATAACGTCAAAACAACCGCAAGTACTTGAAACACCCTCTTCCTCTCTCTCTCACACGCGCGCGACGGCGTCCCGTCATCACTGATGCAACAGCGGCAATACCATTAGGGCCACAGACTCGTGCCCCGACTCTCGTACTCCTTCTTCCCCATTCTCTCTCTCTCTCTCTCTCTCTCTCTATCCTCCGCGACGATGTGGCTAATCTGGTGGAATAACGAGAGAGAGAGAGAGAGAGAGAGATACGCTGGCACGCGCATCTCGTACACCTCTATATATATGTATATATATCTTACTCTCCCAACTCTCTCTCTCTCTCCACTCGTCCCTATCGTCTTATTGTCACGCGTGCAGGCGTCTTCGACGCCCACGTGGCGTTCCAGCGGCGCTCGCTTAATTCTTGAATCTGTATGCAGCCGAAGAGCGAGAAATCCTAGTGGGCGAGTGAGAAGGCCAATAACGTCGTCGGCATTATTATGCAGATTACACGGTAACCCGTATTAGTTCGTTATCGCGTGGCGCGCGGGCGTCTCGCTCGCTTCGATCACGAATAGCATCCGCACTATATACTTGCAGAGCGCTTTCTCTCTTCGTCCATCTCTCTTTCTCTCTCTCTCTCTCTCTCGTAAGATTGAGCAGCTGCCGAGTGGAGGTTTGCTCTTAAGTGTGACTTTGATGACTTGACGCGCGTACTGTATGATGGGCGACTATAGTAAACCACGAGAGGAGAAGATCCAGGTTAAGGTACGAATCGGTTCGATTTTTTTTTATGGTCGCGAGATGTAGTAGCACGAGTGAGGAGAAACACGATTTTTTTTTAAGGGCAAACGTGATTGGGATTTATGATGTGCGTGTGAAGGAAGGATTGCGTGGAAAGGGAAGCTGCTTGGCAGGTAGATTTTTTTCACACTTGAGGTAATGCTGCAGGTGCGAAGTTGGCGGTTTCATTTGCTTTCTGGAATTTTATTGTTTGAAAAAAAAAAAAAAAAAAATGTGTCGCTTGTTTTGATGTAAGCTCTGTGTTTAAAGAAGTGCAGCGCTTTGAAAATTCGGAATGTTTTAGAGCCAGAAATTATCAATTTCTTCAATCTTCACAGGTGTTAGTAAAATGTCTGGGAAAATGGTGGTTTATGAAAATCAATTGATATTTGATTTTTTAGAACTTTTTGTTGTTATAAAGATTGTTTACGGAGATATAGGGAATCGTTGTATTTAGTTCAAACTAGCTCTTTAAATTCCAGCACGTTACGCGTGTAGAGGGCACGTGGACGTTGCACCTACTTTATTGTAGTCAATGAAATTTTGTTGTAAAGCTCTGAAGTTGGCTCTAAGCTTCAATTCGATAATAAATCGCTATCTCCCTTTTATAATGCAGGAATTGGCAAAGTAATAAATAAATAATAATGATTTATAGTGAATCGTTAGAAAATTTATAGAAGGATATTTATTTAGTAATGTTCTAATTTTGAAAATTGAAATCGTGATGTCTTCTATTTTGGTATAAGAATGCTAATTATTTAAATTAAAAATTAATCTAAGGTATCAGTGAGTCAATGAATTGATATTTTTTTTTCTTGTTTCGATGCATGTTGTTCTGCTTAGGTTAATAAGTAGATTTTTTATTGGTGGGAGGATAACGATGAGTTTCTACGCTTGCGTTTCTATAAGATATATAGTAAATCATGTGCGTATATAAAACCAATGCACTGATGAAAATCACATAATCTGATGAGTTTTTGTGCCGACGAAGTTCTGGATTTTATCTTGAAAAGTTGATTTTTCTTCTTCCAAAACTATTTCTATTATGTCAGCTAAAAAGACATAGCTTTCTCTTTGAGAAAGCAAAATGAAGAATGAACCTACGATATGATGACAGATAACGATTAGAATAAAAAAGAAACTTTTAATTAATTTTGTAGAGCATTGTCAAAAGTATTATTGATGGGTACAAAGCCAATTTCGAAGTTTTATTTCTACATACAAGGCGTACTCTAATTTAAAGGCTTGTGTATAAGAAAATGGTAAAAGTATAAAAATATATCAATATCGCTAAATTTTATTGATTTTTAAAAACTGCGGGGAGTTAAATAAATTTCAATTACATCTTACTTATATTTGTCACTATATTTGTCAGATCTAGAATTAATACAGAATCCTATAAACATTTCGAACATCTCATGATATCTTTCTAATTTAATTAAGCAATATAATGTATGTAACCTTTCATACATGTAATATAGATTGAAAGGACGTCGCCATGAGTGTCAAAAATATTTTTCTCGAATAAATTTTTAAAATATAATTTTGCCGCAAGTTAAGAAAACCGATAGGTAATTGACAAAAATAATTCTAAATAACTGGTGAAAACCGATAGTTAAAATTGTCGAAAATCATGTTCTATTAACATTTTAATTATCTTATTATATGTTTTCCATATATATCGTATTTTCGGCATTCTTATCTGTCACTTTTTATTTGTCAAAATTTGAAAGTTGAAAATTTTATTTTATAACAGTCGATATTTTTTCCTTTCAATATTTGACATTTCTTCATTTTGAACATTTTGACATGTTCGTACGTTGGCAAAAATATTTTTTGCAAATCAATCCTCACTCGATGTTCCAAATTTTGATTGCGCAATTTTGCAGTATAATTATTATTTTGCAAATGGCAAAGAAATATGGTTCTCTAATAAGTCTCTGATAATAGTGATAAATAAAGTTATAAAGAATTACTACCGTCTGGAAGATAGACTTATGATAATTAAAAAATCTCTTTTGGTATAGTTCCGTGCGTTAAATGGTACTACTTCTTGCACGAATGTGAGTTTCTTGCTCGAGCGAAACGATCATTAATTAAAATATTCTCTAGTAATGGTTTATATTATTCATTATAATACACAATATCATTAATTCGTCAATATCATTACTATTTATTTTTATAAAATATGTCAATATAATCTTGTAGAAGAGGTCCACTGCTTTGTTAACCCTAAACTAAAAAGTTATTCGATACTCGTACTCCATTCGAGGCAGGATCCGCACTACAATATACTATAAATTTACATAAAAATAAGCAACCAACACTTTTAATATTCGTATAACGCAACCGCCTCACTTCTAAACTGAAATACCACCAAGTATACTTGGATATGAAACTAGACACACACATACACGTATGTATTCGTACCATAGTTGAGCGTATGCTCTATATATAAAGACTATCGAGGAAGGCATCGTCGATGAGGCAAGGAGAGCTACGCGCACACGCGTGCAAGCCGCGCATAGAATAATGCGTCATGCAATGCTACTACGGCCACTGCTCCTGCGAGACCACATATAGTATATATAAGCGAGAGAAAGAGGGAGGCACTTTGTATTCCGTGCCCGCGAGAAAAGGCTATTGTAATAGCAGTGGCCCATCCCGCGAGACTCGTCTCGCCGAGGAATTATAGGAAATGGCTCGCTTCCTTTCTCTTTTTCGCTGC
>JAYJLV010103853.1:0-11819 GCA_036873485.1 Torymus texanus | reverse complement strand
GTATCTCAAAATCCTGAGGTGATAGACTAAAAGTAAGGTCATATTTGAGATCAGCCCATCAAAATACATAAGGATATCATAGTCAGTGCTCTGGGTTTGACCATTTTCTTTTCTTTGTGTGGCTGTGTTATTAATATTCAATGATCAACATTCAACAATTAATGGTCAATATTCAATAACTCGGCGTTTTAAACCTTCGAACAAATTCAAGTGAACACCTATTCGATGTATACTTGCTTACACCTGGAAAACATAATTCATATCATTAGTAACATTATAATTGTGAATATTAATAGATATTAAATTAAATTATTTTCGTATAATTTTATAGCATGTAAAATCGAAGTTTTTGAAATACCCTATCACGGGACTTTGTCTCTCTCTCTCTCTCTCTCTCTCTTTCTACCTACCAAACCCTCCACCGAACCACGAACCATACCTCCCACCATACTCCCCACTATACCCCCCATTATATCTTCCACCAAGACTGTAAGGACAGAGATAAGAACGCTAATGAAAAACAACAAAGAAACGAGAATTAGAATACTCAAGAGGTGAGCGAGAGACTCTAGTGTTGTATGACTGCTGTTTATGAGAGCATTTGATGTTTCCCTTAAACTTTCCGTTGTTGTCTTTGAAAACTATTTAGCTATCATCTCCCGATTAACGTATAAGCTATTATATTGCTCATTACTTACTGTTGTGTCGAAATTCGCGTATATTTTGGGAGCCTCAAAATTTCACCTTCTCCCTTTTAGGATGAGAAATAAATTATATAAGGGTGAAATAAATTAGAAATAAATAAAAGATTTGATTTTGGTTCAACACGATAATAAACAATGAGTTTATTTCACCAAGAGGGAAAATCCTTTTAAGGTAGAAAAAACCCTCTTGGTATCAATTTCATTAATACAATATTTATATTCACTGTTAAGGTTTCAAATATGAAAATATGTGTGTATGCGTGTATGTTGTCGTCTGTGCGCTATGGACTAAACCGCTCGTTAGCAGCAGCCGCTTCCAATTCTGTCGTTTAAACAGCCCAGGCTGGATCGACCATAGACCACAGCCACGTAATTTTGTCCGGATGTTCCCCTATTCTTTTGAATATAAGCACGACGTATAAGATTTTAAGATAAAGAAGATTTTTACTATATCTTAATATATGTTTTGCTGATTCAGACTCGCGAAAGAAAGTAAACGCGACATAATGCGCATCGACTTTTAGCGATCACCTTTTTTTTTATCAACGCGCGAACTTAGTTCTTTGCATTTAATAGATTTTACTAAAGTGTATGCTCCAGCATGATCGCGATTTGCATCAAATATATTTTTGATGCAGTAGGTGGAAAATGCCTATTTTGCGCATTTTGCAACTCCGTGGGCGTAAAATAAAAATTTTTCACAAAAAAATGTATTTTGACACTATATTAGCTTTTTATATACTGGACATTCTTTTCAGAGGACTTCTGCAACATGGCTAGCCGATGCAGGAGCATACATAATATCATTCAAACATCTTGGAGGATGGCGATCGACGACCACTGCAGAGGGTTACATCGAGGATTCAATTAATAATAAAAGAAAAATATCGAACCAGATCATAAATTCTATCGGTACCAACGATACTCCGCAAAAGAAATTAAAACCAAATAATGAGGGTAACACCTCATCAACCATCACACAAAATTCTTTGCCATTTACCTTTCAATTTAATAATTTAAATAATCAGTCATTTACAACTGATTCTGAAGTGGAAAAGTGAAATGGTCAAATTTCACAATTAATAATAGCATGTTAATAAAATTTACTTTTCATATGTTAAGTTTATATTTATTATAAAATAGATTGTATAAAAATAAATATGTATGTACAAATTAAATTGGGATACGATTTTTAAGATTTCTTAATAACTTCTTTGTGAGGTGGGGGTGGGGGGCTCCGCTCCCTGCACCCCCGCGCCTTAACACAGCTAAACCACCTTTGAAACTATTATTTCGAATTATGTTTATTTAATTATTGTTTACCATCTATATGTTTAGGTACAGCATTGCCGCCTACCGCATCAAAGAATATTGTTTGTATCACGGGCGGATAATTTACACACTCGGGGCGTAAAATTTTATTTTCCGCCCTTGATACAAAAACTATTATTTGTTAGGATGTATACGTTAAGAGTGAATGAAAATTTGAAAATATAACCTACGGCAATTATGTGTTATTTTTAGCTGTTGACTTCATACATAACCAGACTTCATTCCTCATTATCAACAATAAAACCATGTAACAATAAATCGTTAACTGAATAACTTTATTGTTTTTAGAGTTATAGAGCATAAACATGATCTAAATGATAAAAAGCTCATTTAATTTGATTTTTCATTTATAATTATTTACATGTGTATTTATAGTATATTGCAATTTACTTTTATAACTTCTTAATATCAAATTCCTCTTATATAGTATGAATTTATTATAATTTTACTAGTAATTTTATATATCTACTCGATTATTTGAAAAGCACTTATCTTACTAATATTTTTCAGTTTAAATAAAGATATGACATTAGAAGAATTCAAACGAATTTGGTGGATGGAATATATTCATAGAATGTGGGGTCGTTTTATTGGAGTAGTATTTTTTGCTCCTGCCAGTTATTTTTGGATGAAAAGTATATTTTCGCCAGCAATGAAAAAACGTATGTTACTTTTGGGTTCTTTGATAAGCTGCCAAGGTTTAATGGGCTGGTATATGGTTAAATCCGGGTTAGAAAACGAATTTGAGGGTCCTGATGATATTCCTCGTGTGTCGCAGTATAGATTAGCACTTCATCTTAGTTTAGCTTTTGTTATATTTAATAAATTTCTTCATACAGCCTTGGATAATCTTAGATTCGTTCAAGGTAGTGAAAATAAAACGAATATAAAACAATTGAGAAGATTTCGATTGCTAACTTACTTCAGCAAAGGTCTTATTTTACTGACTGCAATATCAGGAGCATTTGTTGCAGGTTTGGATGCTGGATTAATTTATAATACTTTTCCAAAGATGGCTGATAAGTGGATTCCAGATGATATTTTTTTTATAAAACCTTTGCATAAAAATATTACAGAAAATCCTACTATGGTCCAGTTCAACCACAGAATTTTGGTAAGTCAATGTATCTATTTTATATTATAATTTACAAATGGTACATGTATTTGGAAAATTGTTTTGTTCCAGGGAATGTTAACACTATTAGCAGCGTCTTGCATTGGTTTAGCATCACGTAAATACAATTTATCTCGGCAAGTTTCTTTAGCAGCTATGACTGTTGTAGGTACTGCATATTTACAAGCAACATTAGGAATACTCACACTTGTTAATAGTGTGCCAATTAATTTAGCGGCATTGCACCAATCTAACAGCCTCTTTTTATTAAGTGCCGTTATATGGCTCTCACACGAAATTAAATATATAAAAAAGTTACCAAAATAAAATATTCTTAAATACTTTTTGCCTATTAAAAATTATTTCATTCACCTTTAAATATCTTGAACAATAATATAATATATTTATAAAAATATAAGTTGAATTGAAGTAAAAGGAGTGGATGAGTAAGTGAAAGGTTAGTAAATAAATAACACAATTTTCGCGAGAAAGAAAAGGCACTTGCTTCGGCGGAAAAACCCTCACGGGAAAGCTGTAGCAAGCGTAAATCTTGATTTACGATAATATAATAAAAAATATAATAAGTTACTTTATACAAATTAATGCGCGCAATCTCAAGAAACAACAAAAGATTTTTTTATTCAAATTAATGTATGTACATATAATAAGGGTTAAAGTACAGTATTTATTCAAACAAGTATTTTGTATGAATGAATATTATTACAAATACAAATTTCAATGTGTTTATGTGTATATATCAAAATTTACAGTAATAATTTACATTAATAAATATATTTGTTTAATACTGTAACGGGCGCATGAATAGAAGCCTATGTGCCCGTAAACCATTTGAATTTCGCGCGATAATCGCGGGAGACGCGCCAGGCGGACTAGGCCCGCGCGCCGAGGAACGAGAGAGATGACGGAGCAGCCGTGCAGAGAGAGTGAGTTAGCTACCGGCGTGCGTGCGCAACAGGTGATTAAAAAAAAAGAGAGACCTTGTGCGTGAGAGTGAGAGAGAGAGAGAGAAGCCGCACGCGCCTCCACGACGGCAGCCACGCGAGACTCTGCGCCTCGACAACTGCAACCACCGCTACGGCTGCGCCTCCACCGATCCCGGACGGCATCGCGAGCGAAAGAGCGAAACAAAAGCGAGCGGCCGCTGAAATTGCGATGGCTGGCTACCCCCGAGTAAGTCATGTTTAATTACCCGGTCCACAATTGTAATTCGCGTGCGTGTCTTCTCCGCGTTCGTTGTTATTGGACTTAAGTTTGAATAAAGGTCCATTGTTTAACTTTTAACTATTGAGTCACGCGTTATCCACCCGCGCATGCTTCCGAATATCGCCCTCTACCCTTTCTTTGTAGCTGCAGCTAGCTGTAGGCCCCGCCTCCTAGAGAAGCATCGGTAACGGGAACGGTAAGTGAAGATTCATAACCGCTTTGTCAGCAAAGCGGCGTTGTACGGGAGAACGGGCTGCTACGGGTAAGCCTAGATCGTAGCTAGCAGCCGAGAGTTCTCTGGCCGAAGTTGGCAGCAGCGGCCGGCGCCGGCTCCAAAAGAAAGCAGCCGCTCTAACGGAAAGTGGCTTAGGCTTTCTACACTGGAAGCGTGGCACAGGTGTTCTTAACTTGTGCCACTGCGCCAACTGTCGAACAGCGGGGTTCCTTCGCGTAGGAACCTTGCGAATGTAGAACACACGAATATTACGTATATTACGTATAGAGAATACTACCCCGTTACAATACATAAAACGAAAACTTATTTGTTTGTTATTGCTTTTCAAGGTACTGTAATTCCAAATAAATAGTCAGTAGTTTTAGTATTTTAATACAAATTAGTCACTGGTATATAATAATGAGACTGTGTGTGCATAAATTTATTTATGTATTTACTTATATGGGTTATTTAAAGAAAAATTGCACCTTCTATATTCATAATACAATATCTATAGATATACAATTTCTATTAAAAATAAACCATTTTGACCCAATAAGTTTAAACAAACTACTTGTGATATCAAAAAATGGTAAAGGATCTTTTGGTTCAGAATTTCACCCTCTACACGATGGTGTATATACCTACCTACATTTTCTGAACAGCTTGTATAAGCGGGAGCTGACTCGAGGACTCCCTCAGTTCCTTCGGGCTTTCTGCAGGTAACGGATCACCGCCACCGGTCGTTCTCACTATCGTTTGTATTTTCTCGTGAGTTTATTTGTTTAATGGTTCAATAAAGTTAAGTATTTGTACTACTGTTATTTTTTCATTCTTGCTCCACCCGACCGGCAACGTTCCCTCGAATAAAGATTCGAACATTTGGTCCTTCGAGCCGAATCTTCGCGTGTCGGGTCAGAGTGGTTGCGCTCTGGAGTGTCCGGATTGACCGTGGTGATCGCGTTAGTGGAAGTGATTATGCGTCGGATTTGTGTCTGTGATTAAAGTGTTCAGTGGATGTCCCTCGACACTCTCCCGTGAAGAGCTGCTCGACGAGGGACACCGCCCGAGCAGCACGTAAGGCTTCAAGGCCGTGCCTTGACACTCTCCCGTGGAGAGCTTCTCGACAAGCAACACCGCCCGAGCGGCGCGTAAGGTTTCAAGGCCATGCTCTGGCACTCTCCTGCAGGGAACGGCTCGACGGCGAGTATCGCCCGAGCGACGCTGGGAGTGAAAGGCTCCGAAGGGACTATTAGCGAACAGCCACGACAGAAATCATGTAATATCTTGAAATCCAGGAAAACCGGGCCATTGACATTATTAATTTTTGGAGGGATTTGCCAAGCCGGAACACGTAGACTTCCTGCTTGATTCAGGCGCAGATTGAATCGCTGCGTGAGTTATGGAGTCGATTCAGGCGCCACCATGACAAGCTGGCAAAGAAGACGAACCTGCGCAACCAACCCTACTTCGTCTCTCGAGTCTTTGAGACGACTTATCAAGCCCGACCAGCAAGCCCGATTGCAGATCCCAGCGCCGCCCGCGCCTTGGGTCCCTGGGCCAATTAAACGCGCACATCTTCCCAAGCTACAACTCCAGATTTTCAGCGGACTAATGGAGGACTAGGTACCATGCCGGGACCTATTTCTATCCCTGGTCCACGAGGATCCCTCGTCCGGTGCCGCTGAGAAGCTTCACTTCCTTAAGACAAGCATCGAGGGACAGGCACGACACGCTTTGGATTCGCTGGATGTCATTGAAGCCAACTATGAAGTGGCCTGGCAGACACTTCTCGACCGTTACGACAGCCAGCGACACCGAGTCACCCACCATTTGATAGTTCTATCGACCCTGCGAACCTTGAAGCGTGAGGACTTCAGCGCCCTCCAGACAACCATCGACATGGTTAACGTAGCGAGTGACGCTCTGCGCCATGCCGGGTGCAAAAGTGGGCACTGGGACGACGTCTTTGTATACTTTGCGGCCCGCGCGCTGGATCCCTCCACTCGAAAGGGTTGAGTTACTGCTTTAAGAGACACGCGGGAGCGTCCGACCTTCCAAAAGCTCTGCGATTTCTTACAGGGACGGATTCGGGCGCTACAGTTGAGCGAGCAATCAAGGGACCTTAAACGGGCTCAGGGCCGAGCAGAAGTGGGCGGACAGAAACGGCCACTATGAGTTCCCGAGCAAAGGTGCGCACCCTAGCAAACGTAATCGGATCAGGCTCTGACGTAGGAGAGCCACTCACCCAGAACACCCAGTGCCCCTGCAAGGAGCGGCACTACGCAGCAAGATGTCCGGTCTTCCTGAACGCGGATCTGTCTCGACGATGGGCGCTGACGACTCAGCTCAGCCTCTGTTTTAACTGCCTCCGATCGGGCCACCGAGCCACAGATTGCCATTCTCAAAACTGATGCTCACAATGCCAAGGAAAGCATCACTCCCTTCTACACGAGTCACGCAAAAGGAAGATCGGGCCAGGATCGAGTTCAGGAAGCTAGCTGAAGCGTCAACGACCAGGTAAAGAAGCCAGAGAACCCTCAAGAGGAGTTAAGGCTGGATCCACGGCAGCTTCAGAGACGTTTAGTTGACAGGTGGTTCTGGCTAGCGCCCTGATCACCCTCATAGGCACTGGGGGCAAGAATGTCGAGGCTCGAGGCCTGATATATCCGAGCTCTGAGATCACTCTTATCTCGGCCGCCTTGGCTCAGAAGCTGAGGATTCCTTTACAAAGGGCAGAGCTGGGAATCCGAGGGATAGGTGAACGCAGAATGGAAGTCGCCCGCCGCACAGGCCAATTAAGAATAAGCACCGAGCATAAAATCATCGAGACTCATGCATACATTCTGCCTCACCTCGGGATC
The DNA here is from genome assembly GCA_036873485.1 of Torymus texanus. Lineage (NCBI taxonomy): Eukaryota > Metazoa > Arthropoda > Insecta > Hymenoptera > Torymidae > Torymus > Torymus texanus. Next base: position 4,367 of record JAYJLV010103853.1, on the reverse strand, counting down.
GAGCACCCAAGAACACATGTGGAGGAGAGATTGGATCACCTGCTTGGTAACCAGCTGGCGGGCCCAGATTTTTCGTCTCCAGGGCCGACTCACCTTCTGTTGGGGTAGGGGGCTGATGTGTACGGCTCGATTCTGAGGGAAGGAATTCGGAAGGGCTCCTCACAGGCTCCCATTGCCCAACGCACCGTCTTCGGTTGGATCGTCATCGGGCCCATGGCGGGAAGGGAATTTCCAGCGTCCACACCTTCCGGAACGGTACTCACCGCCTCGCTGACCCTCGAAGAAGAGTGTGACGGTCTTCTAAGGCGTTTCTGGAAACTGGAGGAGATCGTTGAGACCCCACTTCTTCGAGCCGAGGACCAAGAGTGTGAGAGGCTGTACAAGGAGGGCTGCGCGCGTCTGGCTGACGGCCGATACGTCGTCCGTTTACTCTCGCGGCCTGGCATGGCCGAGGGACTTAGCAACACTCTTCAGATTGCCACGAAACTAATGGATCGGATGCAAGTTCACCTCGACCACGACGCCATATTGAAGAAGGAATACACGGATGTGGCCTCAAGAGGAATTAAGCCAGACAGCGTACTCGACCTTAAGTTATGGTGGAAGGGCCTTCCTTGGTTTCCAAAGCCACTAGATTAGTGGCCATCTTTCAGGGCACAACCAGCGGAGATCAAGGCAACAACTAGTCATGAAGTCCGCCACACGAGGTGTTGTCCAGTCCAGATCGAACCCGGCTTCCTCACCAGGTTCTCCTCTCTAAACCGAACCGTGATACGGTGTCTTCGCTTCAGACCTCACCAGACCAGACCTCGGGAATGGAGAACCTTGGCGTTCCAGGCCGACGATCTGAGGGAGGCATTCCTACGCTGCGTGCGCCACTCCCAGAGGCTGGATTTTCCGAGTGAGAACAAGGCCCTAAGTGAAGGACGGACTCTGAGTGGGAGGAGCCGGCTCATCCGGTTGAACCCATTCCTGGACGAGAGCGGCACTCTAGGAATGGGAGGTCGCCTGCAGGAATCTCAACTGCTATTCGCGGAGCGTCATCCGGCTATACTAACTGGACAGTGTCATCTAGCCAGGCTGATAATCGACTGGGCTCACCGAGCACCGCTCCACGGAGGATTCGCGATGACCTACACTTACGTGCTGAAGCGAGCTTGGATCCTTCGTGGTCAACAAAGGACAAAGGCGCTCATCCGAGAATGTGTCGACTGTACCAGAGCTTGAGTAAGAACTGTTGGGAAAGAGTGAGGTGTGGATAATTAATAATTATCTACATTTATATAAAACGGTATTTATTATAAATGGCTATAATAGCCATTTACAATAAATACTGTTTTATATAAATGTAAATAATTATTCATTATCCACACCTCACTCTTTCCCAACATGGTAGCAGAGCGCTAGAATATTTATTTTTTTGACTGAATTTTCCACCGATCTTCGGGGAATGGAAAATCAGAAAGATCCAGCAGAATAAGGTTAGTGAAAAGCAGCATGGACTGACGGAAGTTTCAGTGATAAATAAGAGAAATTGTTCAACAAAAGAAGAAACAAATGTTGAGCACGTTGTCAATCACGAACAATGTCAGAGCACTCAACGCCGCCTTCCGTCCTCACGTGAGTAGGAGAGAGAGAATTCTTTACGCGAGAGAGAGAGAGTGACGGACGTCGTAGGCAGGGGTTTAGTGCGTGTCGCGCGCGTGGACTTTTAGCCGGTTTCTCGGAACCAGGGGGAGAGGGCACTCGGCATAGCGGCCGTTCAATTCTGGGATTTGCGCATATCCAGAGAGTGTGTGCGAGCGCGGATCGGGTTCTCGACGAAACTACGAGGCGCCGCACGGTTCGGAGAATCGAGTGAGTGAGCGGGAAAATTTCGGTGGGGCGCGTGGTCACGCGTATCGCGGCGACGCCAAGTGCTAAGCGAGCACACGCGTGCGCACGGGCCTTCCGGGAATCGAGGTCGGACGGAGAGAAGCAGTGCGAGGGAAGAGATAACGAGGTGTGTATATATATATATATATATATATATATAGAGAGAGAGAGAGAGAAGCGGAAGGGCAAGGAAGAGTGACTGGTGTCGCGTTCAAGGGAGTATTTGGGGAGGGTTTGATTATTGCGCGTGATGTGATGGGAAAAAGGGGGGGGGGCGGAGTGAATTATTATTAGCCTGTATGTGTGATAGGGAATAAAGAGAGAATTATTTTTTATTTCTGTGAGTTTACATGAGTTATTTGCGCATGTTCCCAACCCACAATTTTCAGGTTCCTCGCCGACCGAACGAGGACATCACAGCCGAACTCCCTTTTGGTAAGTGAGCGAGAGTGTGAGTACGAGTGAATTTATTTGCCGTATACAGGGCATCAAATAATTCCCAAATTATTTAGAAAGTATACCATCGCAATTGCCTCAGCAAAGTACGACTCCTTGGCCAACTATTCTCCATTTTGGCACGGCTGCCGGTGGTTGTTGAATATATTTGCCTAGTAGGCTTCCAACAACCCAAGCCTTCTCCTGAGATAGGACTTGGTTTTCGCCTGCAGTCCTCCCTTGTCCGTGTTGATCAGAAAGCGAAGCAGATTTTTTCCATCTGTCTACTGATCTTGAAGAAGGCTTGTAGCATCCATCGTTCTACTGAAAGCAAACAGACCCAAGCCGAAAAGAGAAGCACACAAGGCAAGATAGATGCTAAGCTGGCGTCAAACCAAGCGCAGAGGTTTCCTTAATTTTAGATAGAGCAGATAAATAAATAAATGGGTAGCAAGTATGCCTGAAAGAGTCTGTGTACTGGTGTCAAAAAGGCAGATAGAACTTGCACCAATACAAGGCACTCAAAGTTAAGCTTGTAACGGGCAAAGCTAAATTAAGCTAGGAGATAGTAGAGCCCCTGACTGCATCAACTGACCTGTTGCATGCAGAGGGAGAGAGAGAGAGAGAGAGAGAGAGAGAGAGAGAGAGAGAGAGAGAAAACACCTTTAAGGTTAGGCGATAGCATGGAATATACTCACAGAGAGTTAACCGTCGCCTGTCCTGAAGTCCTGGAGCAGCTGCTACGGAGGTGAAGATCTGTTACGACGCGGGAGAATGCAGTTCTCGACGAGGTTGCATCTGGGAGATGCAGCGAGTTCGCCGGTCGCGTAACGTGTACATGTGCGGCACGCCGATCGGACAACTAAAGCCGAGTTTGCAGCGTTGCGTGCGTGACTAGGCGATGTGCGCGTGATGGCCGCGGCGTCGCTGCGACCACGAGGAGGTCAGGCGATACCGTCACAGAGGCCGTAAAGTGCGGTCATACGCCCTTTACGACAGTCCCTTTAAGTTCAAAAAAGGGCGGAAACGAATTAGAGAGCGCGCGCTTTCCACACACTCAAATGGGCGAAGAAGTTGCCCCTTTCACCTACACTTTCACTTAAGAAGACCGCAAAGAATCCGGCTCGAAGGACCAAATGTTCGCACGCGAGATCTGCTCGTTAGTAAAAAATTGTTGTTCTTAAATTGAGCGGGGCGTGCGCGCGATGTAGGGCCGAACGGAATCGGCGTGTTGTTCCGAATAATTGCGGTCTCAAATAAAGTTACAGAGTTGAGACAAATCTTGATAATTTGTTTAAAAAAAAAAAAAAAAAAATTAATTGTATAACAAAGTTCTTACTTAAATTCAACAAATTAATTAGAGGTTTTATTTTCGTGTAATATAATGGTGTTGAGTGTGTGGAAATACTAAAAAGAAGAGCACGTGTTACAAAAGAAAAGGAAAGGAGTAACCTTGTAGCGTGGTAGCTGCTCCGGACAGGTGTCGCACTTAAAGCTAAAAGAGAGCGGGTTGCGAGAGCGAGCGGGTTTTATCACCCCGGGCGCACTAGCACACTTGCGACATCCCAGCGGACCCCCTGCGAAGTTGATTCTAAGAAGCCGCGGTGGGGGCGAAAGCAATGGCGCGAACTTTTGAAGGTTCGGGCCGCAACAGCTACAATAACTGCACGAGACAGTAATGCTAAAATTTACAATAAATCGGGAGAACTAGTAACTATTGCAAATAAAATTGATAATTCGTATTCTTTGTAAAGTTATGTATTAACGAACAAAAATAAAGATAAATATGTAAATTCAGTAAGATTATCAAATGAAGAAAAATGGCATAGAGCACTCGGTCATGTAAATTTCAATTATTTGAATAAAATAGTAAATAATAAATTAGTTGAAGGTTGTATTGTTTTTCTTTATTCTTAAATTATGAAAAAATTATAACATTAAATTATAATGAATTTTATTGTATAGTCTTTTTGAGTTCAGAGAGAGAGAGTACATCGATTTGTCGCATTACATACATGATTCGACTATTCTATGGTACAAATATACATCCGATGTGG
>JAYJLV010103842.1:0-11821 GCA_036873485.1 Torymus texanus | reverse complement strand
ACACACACACACACACACACACACACTCTCTGCACGGTTAGTTGTTGTCGTCGCGAAGCGAGTAATGAAGAGCAAAGGGAGGGGGGGGGGATCAAGACTCTTTTTTTTTCGGGATCGCGATCGATTTCGTGGAATCAATTATCCAACGGCAACAGTGACGGAGCGGTGCGACTTTGGCATTGAAATCGCGTCTACTGTTCAATCCTTGGAAAAGGTTGCCAATGTAATGCGCTCATCGAATTAGCTGCGTAATTGCTTGTTCTCTTTCGTTGTGCTGCAGTATATAAAAGAGAGACCATTGAGATCCTTTTTTTCCCGTATAGTATATATAGTGGCACGAAAGAAAGAGACGCGCGTGTGCAGCAAGAAAAGTGTCTTTGTACCAAAGACCTAATTAAAAACGCATTTATTACGTAGTGGCGGTAACGGTAGGTAGTCATCGTTGTCATCTGTCTCTGAATTAATACGATTTTAATTTACCTCGTAGTCGTAATAGCCGTGTGTTGTCCAAACCTCGTATATATAGACACAAAGCCAGTAAGATTTTTCACGAACCGCTTCACCCGCCCGCGCGCGCGCGTGCGCCCGTAACGCGAGAGATTAACTCTCGACCCACAAAAAGAGACACTTGACCACTATACTACTAGTACCTACTATACTACTGAAAAAAAAAGAAGCACAGCAGTCTGGCGAAGCGAAGCGGACGGACGGAAGGAGCGGCCGTGGAGTCATGGCCCAGCTCTCGTAACCTCTCTTTCTCTCTCTCTCTCTCTCTCTCTCCTTCTACTGGCTATTCTTTCGCGTTCGCTATAAGGTCCCGTTATGTCCGCTCCTCATAGGATAATACTCCTAGCTACGAGAGAGAGAGAGAGAGTCTCTCTCTAGGTATATACTATATAGTCGAAAAAGAGTTACGCTGTGGCGCTTCGTCTCGTGGCATGCGCATGCGCACACTTAATATCATCGTGTACACAGGTAGGTGTGTGATTAATTGGTTCGTGAACTATAACGCTTGTAATAGCGGACGACGAGCGTGTTGCTCTATCTCTCTCTCTCTCTCTCTCTCTCTCTCTCACCGTTACACATTTTCGTGAGAAAGTTAATGACGATAATTACGCGCGTCGTCGTCGTCGGGGTTATTAGGGTCTTCTGAGCTATAGCATAGGTCGCGCTTGTGAAGTTACTCGTGATGGAGGTTATTTAATATATTAATTTTTTTTAAATTGGTTATTTCATGTACGATATATAGTGGTAGAAGTATTAAGTAATGGTTGTCCGAACGATTTGTCAATTTTGGAATTAAACGTGTGATATGCGATGATTATGTTACTATTGTCGAGAAACTATAACTATTTAGATTAGAAACAATATCATATATTATAGGTGTTTTAAAATATAACTATAGTTTTAAATAGTTTCAATCAACTTATCGTGTTAATCTTAAGTAGAAATGATCCTATTTGATTGATATGCTAATCAATAAAGTTGGTTTATTCTTTTACCACGATATTGGTTTTCTATTTCCATTATTATTTATTCTATTACCACAATTTGCCTGTAAGTATTTTTAATTAAAGAATGTCGTTAATATAAAAAGTATGGCTGATAAATATCTATTTTACATGTTTCAGCATGACACGACCTTAAATTTGATTAAAAGTATAATAATTTCGATTTAAACGATAAGGGTTACGAAGACTTACTGAATGCCTCATTCAAAGATACTACGCATAAAAGATAATAATTGTTGCTGAAAAGCATCAATCTTCAACATTGAGAAAAAAAAAGAAAAAAAAAAATTGCACGGTATACTATCTTGAGTGAGTTAGTGCGCGAGTTAATAGCGAGATAACGCGACAGAGCGTTTGAATCGATTATTTAGGCTTCAAACTAATTCATGGTCAATGTTTGTAAATAGATAGCCAATTATCGAGTAAATTTTTTATTTCATATTTTTACAACGGCATACGTGTTCTGGAAGTCATAAATTACAATGCTATAGGCAATGCACCTGCTGGGAGGCGGTACCTTATACATTAATGGAGTGACCATAATACCGACCAGTTGATGATAAGTTGAAGTAGTCACGTCATATGTGACTACTAAATTACTTAGATAGAACCTATGTTTGATTGGAGATAAACCGTGCCGGATGTCATTTAAGCATAAACCGAAGAGAATAGACATATGGAAGGTATTTAAAAAAGATTTCGGTATAGGATTAATTCAACCAATTAAATCGCACCGTCGGTTATTGATACACTCATGCTCACTAGTGAAGCATGTTAGGAGTATATAGGTAGAACTATCATTTATTTTGCAATAGCAATTCACCAATCAATGTTGGGAGTGTATAAATGATAATCGATTATTTCTTCATTATAATTTGTCAATCGTATATACAATGAAAAAATGACATATAATGATTATAATTTCAGTCTATATTGTTATCATTTTTATAACCAATATATGCGAGGATTTAATTTGATTGTATCGAGAAAAGGCTTTGGATTCCTAGGAGCATTAATTGAATTCATGTAGCCGAATAACCTACATGGAGGTTGCTATAATAGTAAAGTTTCTTTTATTCAGTAGCCTGCCGATAAATCGGAATTAGCTCCTTTCTCCGGAATGTCTTTTAAAAATTTAACTAAATCGCAGGTACGTAATGTATACTCGCTAAATATAAAATAGTGAAAAAATCACTATTCAGTATATGAGCATCCACTATTTCAATTAATTTATCCTTACTCTTCTAAATAATAAAATTTATTGTGCTATTTCAAAAACTCAATATATATATTTTTAAATAGTAGATGATGTTCACTATTTCACGATGTTCAATTATACTGACTAGTGATTTTTTCATTATTTTACATTAAAAGAGTACAACAATAATTAATGAATAGATCTTAATAATTCTATGTCAATATATATTATTTATTTTCACGAACATTACGAAGAAGACCAGAAGACAGATTAGATCCTTACTCGTTGCGAGGATGAAAAAGACGCGCACGCGGTTACGAAACATCCGCTCTATGCCACGACTTTTCTTCGTCTCACTTTTTCACTTTTCTTCGTTTCTCTCTCCTCTTTCACCTCTCGTCCTATGTTTTTTTGTTACTCTCCGCGATGTGGTTTTTCGACGTTCCCTCTCTCGCGGTTGCGCGCGCAGTCGAGCCTTTAAAAGCGACGAGATATTTATCGCGTTCAACTCGGCCCGCAGAGTTGTTGCACTGCTGCTGCTGCTGCTGCCGTGGAACGTTCCTCATCCTAGCGATCGTAGATCGGAGAAAGAGAGAGAGAGAACGGATGAAATGTGCATGCAGATTATGATGCTACTCAGCCGTGCATGTAATTCCGAAGCGGTTGAATGTTTATGGGCTAAGAAGGTATAGTATAGAAGATAGGTGAAGGTATATGTATATATATATGGCTAACCAAGAGAAGTATTATAGGAGTGTAAAGTTATACTATTGTTTGTCGGTAGGGGAGGTGTATTATGTGCTTAGGAGAATTCGAGGCGAATGAAACTTGAGGAAGTCGTGACTATGGTCGGCTTGTAAGTGTATCGTTTAGGTACGGGATAATAAATAGGAGTATATATACGTTTAATGTATCCTTGTATAATAGAAAAGTGACCCTCTCCCACTATAGCGAATTAGTATGGTCTCCTAGTCGTCATTTTTATTACAAAAAAGACGTTGTATATATCCTCGGTACAAAGAATCGTTTTGTAAATTGTTAAATTCGTATATATATAAATTAATTCATGTTATTCCATAATCTTATCGTTCGAGACCATCGGAATTAAACGGTCATTCACACCATAGTCCTTCTATCTCACGGTACCAACTATCTCTCTTTCTATCTCTCTCACTCACTCTTATACAAATCATTCGCTCTTGGGCAAAAATAATAAGGTCAAAAATCCAGTCCGCCTACAACAACGACCTACACCCGTCGTCGTCGTCGTCCTCCTCCTCCTCCTTTTTCTTCACCACCACCTCTCATTACAACCCATACCGCATAACCTTCACTTATGCTCTCTCTCTCCTCCTCCTCCCTCGTGAGTTTTGACATGCCATCACACTTTGCGCCACATACGTCATTCCACGACTATGTACGCTCTCTCTCTCTTCTACCTAATTAAAAGTAATGGTGAACAACGACAACGACGACCTGTAGCTCTCGAATAAAGAAGAAGAAGAAAGATCAATCCTCCCACCCCCCTTTGAGCGAAATATCGCAAGGAATCCAAATCCTTCGCTCAACCATAAGATATATGTATATTCCTATGTAACAATGCATATATGTATATATATACGTATATATGTCTCCGGTTCGTTATATACCTCGAAGTATATATGCACGATGTATCGAGAAGCTATATATATATACACACATGAAGTCGTACCGTATTACACACAGGGAAAGAGAGTCATGATGCGGGCGGCGAGACACGGCAAATGGGTCACGAAAACGTGAGCACGCGTAGAATGTCAATTAAACGTCGGTCTCTCTCTCTCTCTCTCTCTCTCTCTCTCCATACCTATACACATATATACATACGTGCAGTTGTACAGAGTCGAGTGATTTGCGTATGGAAAAAAGAATATAACCCGAGAGAGAGAGAGAGGGAGAGAGAGAGAGAGAAAGAAGGAGGTATGCATGCCTCATATTTATGCCAACCTGTGTGTATGTGTGTGTCCGCTTGCGCGCAAACAGTGTAAGCTTTATTATTCATGATCGGTGCTCATGGTAGTAGCAGAAGCAGCGCCGAGGGATTGTTCTCCATTTCTTGCGCGGTATTGACTCAAGGTTATACTCAACGGGACGCTACTGGTGTATATATATGCAGAGCAATGAGTTGGGTGGTCCAACTGTACGGACTAATGGCAATTTGCGTGCGCGCACGATGAAAAAGCGACTGTGAAAATCGCTGCCAGTAGTAGTAGTAGTAGTAGTAGTCGCGATGGTTGCTCGTCTTTTATGGAGTATATACACGGAATTGTATATGTAGACAGACACACAGACAGTAGAGGCCTAATGTATGTGCATTGAGAGAAAGAAAGAGAGAGAGAGAGAGAGAGAGAGAACAACGACTACGAGAAGAGCAGACTGTGAAATTTCGCCGCCGTAGCGGCGCGCGCTAGTAAGTAAGGTACTGTTAAGAGTGTACTGCGCGCAGGTTGGCTGCTTAAACCTCGGGCATTTGTTTCTGAAAGCGAGCGGAATAAAACATGATTCGAGCTGTGGTATGTGTGTATATATATAGACGTGTGTATACTATATATACTCCACAAGCGTGCATTTTTCACGGTTAGCCGAGTCTATTTTTGAACAATGATGCGTGGAAATTTGTTATATATACGCACAGTGGAAAGAGAGGGAGAGAGAGAGAGAGACGAGAGCTCGTTATGTCAGCTTTAGTATGAGCGCACAGGAGATCGGTATTCAGCTGCTATATATATGAGGCTGCAATGCAGGTGCTTTCATCCAATTAGAGCGAGGTGTGGATTCTTCGTGAGAGAGAGAAAGAGAGGATGCGAGAACGGTTATTGGCTCCCAGAACGTGTACTTTCCGTTTTATTAGGTGCGCTCGAGCGCACTATATGGATATATAGTGGTGGAGTGTACTGCGCTTGCACTGTATAATAATGGCCGGAGAGTGATTGTTTTTTTTTTCATTCACCACGCGTATAGTATAAATGCTAAATAATTGTATATCAATGCTAATAATGCTAATTACCGTATAACCGTGTGAGTGTCGCTCGATTCCTTTAAGTATATACATATATACACTATACGTATATCCTTATAGTCAAATATTTATATATCTATATATAATGGTTCGAACCCACTTGTCACCTATACATAATATACATGCGTGTCTATATATGTATATATATAAAACAGTTACGAATGCCCAATGTATATCTAAACACTGCAGTAGGGTTATTGGAAAATTTTGTAAAATCAATCGCTATACGTTAAAACGTTCACCGCACTCTATACATCTCAAAACGAAACATATATATAAAAAAAAAGAGGAAAAAAAAATGAAATTAATCCGCTCCTTTATCTCTCGCATCACAAAAGAACCTTACGCTCGTTCCATCCGCATTATCCATTGTTGTATATACTCACTGACTCGAGACCCGCACCTCTCCTCATTCTATTCCGATCTATACGCGCGGGACGATTATTACCGCTCAATCGCGAGTCACTTTGCGCTCGCTCGCTTGCGCGCGCTCGCGTTTAATTGAGACGCGGACTTTTATCACGAAAGCCTTATACTCTTCCTTCTCGTCGTCCGTGACACAGCGTAACCAGTCTATATATATATATATATATATATATATATAACACAAAGCGACGTAGTGGTGTATAACCTTGCCCCGTATAATAAGGAGACGGCCGTCGTCGCCGGTCGTGGCTTTATTCCCAGAGCTTATATATATACGTTTTATCGCGATCTTCAAACCTTTCTCTGTCCATATGTACACACACACGTACGTATGGACTAGACACAACGAAGTGGACGTTGCCACTATATACCGCCTACGCTTGAAAGTAGGCCGAGAGCGGAAAGTCTGCCCGCTGTGGGCTATTCGATTATATATATATGTTTCCGTTCGATTATCTCTTTTCTTTTCTTTTAACGGGATATGTGTATATATACAACGACGACGGCGACAACGAAAAATGTGGAACGATTGAATATTCACACAGCATTCGCAGACTGCGTTGTCGTATATAGGCGCCGGGTGTTAGATAATAAAGAGAAAAAAAAGAGGCACAACTCGTGAAGGTGAAAAGTATATGCAAACAGCTGGAAGCAAGCCAAAGGCGTGAAGAAGAAGTTCTTTCGCGAATAGTATAACCGAATGTATATATCCGTTAGGTCAGTTTGGTAAGACGAGAGAGAGAGAGAGAAACGCAAAGATTAGCATACATATACGCGTGAAGTGAATGTTGATTGCGCGAGTGTCTGCTTTAGTTATACATATATTTTTTTGGAATATATGAATTTCATGCTGATGACCGCAACGTCGTTGTTGAATTTTTAATGGCGACTGCGCTTTTTAACGGGTATATGTATATATTGTGTAATAACTGGATCTTCTTGTGCGGGTTCTGTTGTTCGGTTTTTTTTTTGTTAATTCCTTTTATGGTTTTGAATTTTTAAATTATATTAGGTAATTTCTAGGTAATATCGTATATAACTGCACATAACTCTACGGCCATGAATTCGCCGGTTTATTTATATATATTATACACGTGGTTGTGCGGACACTCGATTACTCGTTTTATCTCTCTCTCTCGTTCAATTTCGTGAGAGATTTAAAGGATGCCTATATATATATATACATGAGTAACAGTTAACCTCAGCCAAGATTAATACATCCTATTATGTACAATCCGTGATATCAAATTAGCAAAGCCATACGGTGACGACGACGTAATTCGGGCCACGCGATATTCTCCACTTCTCCAATTCGCACTGATGACTCTTCTTCTTTTTTTTCTATATACACACGAACGTGTGTACGCATTTCTCTATAGAAGTAATATAACTGTAAAGACGAATGAATATAGAGGCTATACGCGAGCTGCCGATTATATTATACCGCTAAAATGTCACTAATTCAACTTTAATAAGCCGCCCTCGCTAACGCGGGCATCGCCGCCTACATCTTAATTACACCTACACAACTTCTATCTATCCTAATGACCTCTCGTAGATTCTCTCTCTCTCTCTCTCTCTTCTTTCTCTAGACGATTACGTTCATAATTCATGCCCGACGCGAAACGCTTGCCTCGCGGAATTTAGCTCGAGCAACGGGCGCCCCTCGTGCTCACGCACACGCTATACGAAGCGTTATATACCAGTCATCATCGGTCAACCAAGAAACTTTACTCGCTCGCTCGCTCACTCGCGCATTTGGCCAATGAGTATAAGTTCTTCTTTGGTCTTGTGGAAAAGAATCGAAACGCGCGGTATATACCTATTGAAGAAGTTAAAAGGTGGAGGTGGAAGTTGTAGTAGAAACGGTACAGCCGAATTTACCGCTATGACGCTGTTAATTCGTATAAATCAGGAAAAATTGGGTGTCTATACGTATAATATACTATGAAACTATCTATACGGCGAGGTTCTCTTTTTACTATCTCTGCCCACTCATCTCTCGGTTATCGTGAAAAAAAAAGTAACGGCGCCGCATGTACATATAAAGCCAATGGTAGAAATTCGCGTCACGCCTTAATTAAAGATAATTGGTTTGCTATTTGTATATACGGGGGGATGGCATATATACACTTAAATAATGTCTATATATACGTATATACATATATATAAGAAAGGTAAAAATTCCCGGAAGGTTTTCGTTTCCGAGGCGCTAACGGCTGCGAGTTTAATGATTCTCCGACTATATATATATATGCGTATGTGTGGGATAGAGATAACGCGCGTACGGGCACGTTGAGAGCTAGAGAGAGAGAGAGAGAGAGAGCCATAAGTGTAACGGTCTTAAAATGCAGCGTTCCGTTGCGCGGTCCACTAAGTCTCTCTAGACACACTCCGCGTCTCTCCTCTCCCTTCGCCGCAAACACACACGGCGGCGACTGTTTTCATTCCGGCTCGTCTTCCGCATTATCTCTCACCGCGCGCGCGGTTGTGACTCTTTTTTTCTCTCTCCTTATTCGTATATATATAACGTGATGCCGAATTCCAGCCTACATTCCGCACACTCTTTTCTCTTCCTCCATACGTACGTATACGTATAACGTATGAAAAATCCGCATTCAGGTATATATATATATATATATATACATATACACGAGATCGATTGTATCGGTGCGGAATCGGCATTGCACGAGGACATTTGCATGTGGATTCCGGGAGATTTTTTTTTTATTTACGAATTTCCGCGAGCGAACGTTTAGAAGAGAGGTAGAGAGAGAAAAAAAAAGCGAGCGCGACGAGTGTGCTAACTGTAACGTTCGTTCTCGTGTCCGAGTGTATATATATATATAAAAGAACGCCGCAGCTGCTGCGTGATACCGGGGTTCTTGTTCCGGGGAAGAAAGAGAGAATTTCGCAGTGCTTTCTCATGTAGGAGAAGAAGAAGGAGGAAAGGGGTTTCCGTGTTTCTCTCTTTCTCTCTCTCTCTCTCTCTCTCTCTCTCGTTCTTTGGTGTTTTGCACTGTTTCTGGAATCTGGGTTGTACTATATACACGTGAAACCGCGCACATTTTAGCTTAATTCGCATACTATACGGTTTAACTTACGGACCAAGGCGAATGTTTAGTTTATACATAAGATCCGTTGTTAAAAACGCGTAAACTCCCGCCGCGCGTTACATTCTGCCTTATATTTTGAAATTCATTTATTTAAAGCACGCGAGCACTTTGTTATTTAAATTTCTTATATAATTCACCGTGTCTAAATATTCCATTACCATAATACTCGTTTCCCCTCAGCAAATATATAATATAAATGAAATTGCAAGGCGTCACTCGTACCGCATATATCTCTCTTTTCTCATACGTTTCAATATTGCAAGTACGTGACGCACGTGTACGCGTATTTGATTAATAGTTTTACGCGGCGAATTATAAAACCATCATACCCCCATTCCCTTCCTATAAACGCGTATTTTCACTCGTCATCTCGCCAGGGGGAGGGAAAAAAAAGTTATATAACGAAAATTCCATTGCGGAGAGGTAATGTAACGTTGTTGCGTTCGCCGATAGAGACAACGACGACGACGACGACGACGACGATGCCTTTTGTCGACATGACGTAGCGTTATGGTAATTCCGAGACCACTTTGCTCTCTCTCTCTCTCTCTCTCTCTCTCGTTCGAGTTTTAATACAGTAGTGTACAAACACTTGACTTTGATTTCACGCGCGTGTGTATGTGTGTGTGTGTTTTTTTTTGCTCCTGTCGGTTATAGTGCTTGAAGATTGAATAATCATTATTTAGGAACATCGAGCACCATGTAATTTATTTTCGGCGCTGTGTGTTATTCGTCGAGAGGTTGTATAAATAGGCTCTTGAGTGTATTATAATAAGTATAAAAGGGAAACAAGTGACAGTGCAATATTTCGGCACAACTATATATACGCTTCGTGTAATATAACAATTAGCTTGGTCCTCGAGGTTCGCTAACTTATTAACTTGATCTCGATCATTCCTAATACAACAGTGGTTACCTGTAAAAACTTATTATTACATCCTGTTGAGCACACCAACAGTAATAAAAAAAAAAAAATTCATACCACAAATTCACCTATACACCACTCGATGTATAAGATTAAATCACCGCGAAACAACGTTATATTATCGGATTTCGGAAAAAAATCGACGTCAATGTCGTGGCCGATCTTTGCGACCTCATTTCCGCATGTATATATATATGTAACATACAAGGTTGTAGAGAGTATATATACATACACTCCACCCGCGCGATCGCGTTTCATCGTGGACTACCTCAAAACCGTTAATCGATCAATTTGCAACGCGCCTGGGTATATATAAGCTGCACTCGTAGACGCGCGAGTGCACGCTGTACTACGGAACTGCCGTTATCGATCTATTGATCCCGATCTACATTGCACGCCGTTGTGCGCACGCGCGAGCGGCCGCTATGAACCTTTTTTTCTTCCTAGATCTTCGAACGCGCTATGGTTGTAATGCGGCCGGGTGGAAAAATTGTATGCAAGTTGTAGTGCGAAGGACGTATATGGTAATTCTCAATTGAGGTATAAATGAACTTTAATTTTGGTAAAGTTGGTTATAGTGATGTAGAGGGTTTAGTTGTTTTGATAGATCGTAGATTTTTGGTATATTAACATGCGTATAGAAATGTTGATATGATGGTTAAAGATCGGTTGTATTTGCGATATATGATGACGACACGAAGAGAAAGAGGAAAAGTATCTATCGCAAAAACGGAAGGTCCGGGATTCGATTACTCGCTGAGTAACGCCGTGAAGTGTTTTTTTTAATTCAATTATTTGCGAGTTCTCAAGCGTAACACTATACAAAAATTCCGATAAGTTGGACAGATTATCTGACAACTTAATAAAGAAAATAGAATTGTATATCTATATAACAAAACACTATATATATATATATATTTTTCTAAATTTTTTTATCTAACCACACACCATCTGTTAAAAACCTCATTACACATTCCACATCGACACACATTAACATTCATATTCCAACGCCTATATAATCAAGACCTCCCTTTTCCTCTCTTTTCCCCCATCTCCTTTTTCGCACACTTATATACTCACTCCTTATCTTAACCCTTCTCTCTCTCTTTCTCTCTCTTCCCTTCCTTTCCACCATCCCTAATTGAATCCTTCGCCCAACTTTAAAGCCAAGCTAACTCTCGCATACGGCACCTCTGCACCTGTCAACCTTGCCGCCTATAAACTTTTACTCGGACATCCATATACTCTCTTCGTAAAGAAGCGCAACAGCAGTGCTCGCCAGAGAGTATATACAAGAGTGTCGGCTGTAGAGAGGAACAGCAACAGAAGCAGTACTGGTGTATAGAGCGCGTATATACTGCGGGGTCAACGTCCAAGCGGCGCCTAAGATCCTCCGCTTGCGCGCGCGCAGGGAAGGAGAGTTTCCTCTCGCTTGCTATATATATATATATATATATATACACAGCGTTACTGCTGCTGCTGCTGCTGCTGCTGCTGCAAAGTCGAAGGATACACGGAAAAATAATAATGAATGGAGCAGCACTAATCAGAGGTTGTTGATTCGCATGTGAATGTTTAGTGCTGGAC